>OX578285.1:41658014-41920514 GCA_951217055.1 Gerris lacustris | reverse complement strand
GTTACGTTTGAACGTAATTGAAGCGTAGCGATCTTCTACATCCAACAAACTATGCATCTTGTCTGTCTGTCAGTAACATTTACGTGTCCGACGATAACTTAACGAGTAAAAGTTGACCGATTTGGTTGAAATTTTGTATACATGTTCCTTTTACTAATGCTCAGGCTAAATTCGTTGGACAGCGTTATCCGTCCAAGAGTTTGCGCACAACGCTCGCGAAAACATGAGCTTCAAAAGGAGTGTTAGGGCTTAATAACAAAGCATGGAAACTCGCCCCATATGCAACCAAGCTGCAAAGGATGATGTGTACCATTTTATAGCTATAGCACAATGTTTTGTGCTGAGGTACATAAGAAAAAGAAAACTGGGACAAAACGAGTTAAACTATGGCAAATTTATAGAACTATTGAGAAAGCGGGAAAATTGGACTTGTGTGGTATCTTTTAGTAAAGAAGCGTACTACAGGACACTAATAGAATCTGAATTCAAGTAAAACCTGCCAAAACAACCTTACTACCTCCACTACTAACAGTTAAACAAAACCAAAAATTATAGATACTTGTATATATGGACTTATATGTGAGTGTATGTATGTGTGTGAATGTGCATGTATGTTTACAACAAATAAACTAATGTTACATACAGCAGTGGGGAACGTACTCACATGTGTGTGCAAAAAAAACAAAAAAAAAAACAATATCCTTTATTATCAATATTTATTGATAATAAAGACTTAATTTATTATCAATAAATGTCTTCTTACTTTCTTTCTTTCATGAGCTTCAAATGTGAAATTGAAATTTCAGGACAGGAAAAGATTCTATCATCGCTATTCGATGAGACGAACATATTTTTGAAATAACATATTGTAGTAAAACCAACAGCGACACCGCTATGAATTAATAAAGATCGTTAAAGCTATTAAAGCGGACCTAAACGTATAAAGTGGAGAAAACAACGTTTTTACTGATATCTTATGTTCTAACGTAACGATTTTAATAAAACTTCATATAGATCATCTAAAGTACAATTGAAAGAGGCATGTAAAATTTCAATTTTATAGAAGCAAAGGTGTTTGAATAGTGAAGTGATACATTTATAATAATTGTTTAAAAGCTACTGCGGGTAGTAAGATTTTTATAGGCGTGTAGTTATATAGGTTTGTTTAGGAAGATGAGCTTTGCATCAAGTACCCCCACTCTACCCTCTTCCACTTGTCTTTAACTATGACATTCATCATGATTAATAAATTCCTTAATATTCATATTTTATTGCAATACGCACGCTTCAATGATAGAGCCGCACGATGCCTAGTATATCGATAAACACGTTGTTCTCTATTTTAAACGTTAAGGTCCGCTTTAATAGTTTTAACGATCTTTATCACTTCACAGCGGCCTAGCTGTTGGTTTTACTAAAAATTGTTATTTGAACAAAATGTTCGTCTCATCGAATAGGTGATGATAGAATCCACTTTTTTTATTTAATTCCAATTTTACCGATGTGTCCAAGGAATGATAGAATCCACTTTTTTTATTTAATTCCAATTTTACCGATGTGTCCAAGGAACTTAGCCTGAGCATTAGTGAAACGAACATGTATACCAAATTTCAACTAAATCGGTCAACTTTTACGCAAGTAACCGTCGGAAACGTTAACGTTACTGACAGACAGGATGCATATTTTGTTGAATGTAAGAAGCTCGCATATATTAAAAGGTATCGCGGGGCTCTATCATTGATGCGAGCGTATTGCAATATAATGCTGAATTAAAGTCATAGTTAAAGATAAGTGGAAGAGGTAGTGTGGGGTAGAGTGGGGTGATACTTGGTGACTTGGTGCAAAGCTCAACTTCCTAGATAATCCCATATAACTACACGCCTATAAGAATCTTAACCATACGCAGTGGCTTTTAAACTATTATTATAAATGTATCACTTTACTACACAAAAACTTCTGCTTGTACCAAGTTGAAATTTTACATACATATTTCAATTGTACTTTAGACGATGTATATGAAGTTTTATTAAAATTGTCACGTTAGAACGTAAGATATCGGTAAAATTGTTTTCCTTTTCTATTTTAAACGTTTAGGTCCGCTTTAATAGTTTTAAAGAACTTTATTAATTCATAGCGTTGTCGCTGTTGGTTTTACTAAAAAAAAATTTTTTAGTAAAAAATGTTGGTCTCATCGAATTGGTGATGATAGAATCTTTTCCCGTCCTGAAATTCCAATTTTTGCATTTGAAGCTCACGTTGACTCGAGCTTTGCGTGCGAACTCTTGGCCGGATAACGCTGCCGGATACTTAGCCTGAGCATTAGAAAAAGGAACATGTATACCAAATCTCAACTAAATCGGTCAACTTATTCAAGTTATCGTTGGACATGTAAACGATACTGACTGACAGAGCGACAGCATACTTTGTTGAATGTAAGAAGCTCGCTTAAATTATTCAGCGGTTTTAGCATCTTCCGCTTTCTATAGTTGTGGTCCCAAGATAGTTTCGACTTTAAGGAACTATTGAAAAATATCGGGGGGGGGGGGGAGTGGTTTTTTATGGCTTTGAACGCCACTTTATGATAAAATAAAAACGACCAAATTATTTTTAATCAAAACACTAGAAAAGTGACAGCTGTCCATGTTTCTTTACTTCTTCTAATTAATTATAAATTGAGCTGTTATTACAATTCTTATTTGAAACGCTACAAACTTGTGCGATTAGAAAAGAGGTTAATTAAACCAAGTTTACTGGATCGACTGGAGGAGTATAACCTCACGCAACCATGCTACAGTACTAAAATACATTTTTAACCGATACAATTAAATGATTTTTATCTACTTGCGACAGCAAAATGAGGCATTATTGAACCGATTTCGGGCAGAGAAATGTAATTTTACTGTCTAGGTGGTAAAAGTCAGGAAAAATTATACAGCCTAGGCAGTAAAATTTTTACTTTTCATTTTGAGTCACTGGCTATACTGCAGCGTTATGTAAACATTGAACATCCATAATATTTTTATTATTGAAGTCATTCTAGATTAGACTAGCTACTTTTCTTGATTTATCCTAGTTACTTCTTTTATTTTAAGCAATAGAAGATATCTTTAATACTTTTAGTAATTTGTTAGTAAAAATATAAATAAATATTTTATATTGCGTGCATTATTCATTCAGAAGTTATGTGTTATATATACTTGTGTTTGTATTTTGTTGTTATAGATTGAGTTTGCTTATCACTTATTGGTTATTATTCCCAAGTTTCTTATTTGAACATTAATTTTAGTTAATACATATGTTATTATCTTTATTAATATAACACATAGTTCTTAACTATGTTATATTAATAAAGATAACATTTTAGAAGCTTCATTTTTCTGCCGCAAGTAGATAAAATATTGTATACAACAAGGCAGCAAAGGAAACATTTCTGCCTCGTTTATTCATTGTCAAATAGGTAAATTACCTATTAATTTATTAAATTATCTCTCTTATAAATTACCTGTTAATTATCATAGCCTGTCCTCGCCTTCGGCTCGGAGGCTAATCTAATCACTCGTCAGTAAAATTCCGTTTTGCTGCCTATAGTTACATAAATAACTATTGTTTGTTGAATCAAAAAGGGGAGGGGAAGTAAAGGTTACATATACCAATTAATAAGCTTACATAAAGAAAATATGTTGATATCGCTTCTTGTATAAATTCAACCGATAAAATGTTTACTAAATTTTATTTTTAATGTTATTATAAAAGAATATAGATAAAGCAACTCTATTTATTACGCGTTTAATAATATTTATTACATAGTTTCGTGTTTAGCTGATATTCGTCTACCGCAGTGTATTTTACTGTGGTTGATTATTGTGATTTAACGTTCGTATGCTTAGAAATTGCTGTGCGCGTGGTTTAGATGAATGATAAAAGAGATATGAAGTCGGCAGCTAAAGGTTTAATGATGTATACTACTGACAGTAGGTGTCACGTTAAAGTTGCTTTCGATCGTAACCCATTGTTACACTTTAAACCTTAGCCTTGCACTGTATACTTAGTTATTTATATACTGTTCTAGAATAAGTAAATCTAGCGAAGAGTCTAGCTTGTATTGGTGGCAAAGATAAAGTTACCAGATGCATTGTTGCTCTCGGTCGGATGTAATATATCGGGTCTTTTCAGAATTTTTCTCGTTTCCGCTATAAAACTTTATGTTCGGGTTAATCCGTGCAGCAGAGCGGATCGCTCAATGCCGATCCGGATTTGCGCATTTATCGCATGATCTAGATTTCCTCAGTAGAATAAATACAACTGTAAAAGTTAACCTAGTCTAACTACTGATGTCACGTTTCCCGAAGTTTTTGTATCACTTTAACTTGGTTTGCTGTAACACAGCCGAAGTATCTTTCATTATTGACGTAGTAACAGAGCTCCAGTACATCCGACTCGTTTGAAAACGTTACTTGTCTTCTAGATTATTTAGAAGGGATGGTGAGACCGAGCCGACCAACACAAGCACAGACGACGTGTTAATACCGCTCGATAATGGAATTAAAACACAAGAGTTTCCAGGACGGGGTATAAAAGTGGGCTACCGGTCCCCTTCCCAACTCGCCACCGCAAAGCAAGGAGAAATAACAAACTCTTCTCTCGCCCCGTGTCCCTTCACTACAACTTTTAATAGACTCTGCTAATACTGTTCGGTTAGATCACTTAAATTTATACCGTCTCGTTAAAACTTCGTCTCGGCTCCCTTTCTTCCCGTCATATCTTAGCGATTCCTTATATCCGTAAAATATTAAATTCCGTTGTACAAATGAAATTACAAAGTCTTCTAGGAACAGGGCGTAATTAAATCCCGGGGTACTGCGGGTGGAGGTCGGCCCGGAATCGGTCCGACGTGTGGGGACGTGAAAACCTTGTTAACGTGCTTTCTTCTTTGCACCTGGGTTGCCGCGCCGGCTAAAAAGCCCCAAGCGAATTTCTCGTGGTAAACGAGTTATCCCAGTCGAAAACTCCCTGTGTGCCTCAGCCCTTTTAGACGAGTCCGCGTTTACCGCAAACCGGCGAGAAAAAACTTGCTTCTCTCATCATGTTGATAAATTCCGATACGAAACTTTGCTTTTAACGTGGAGTTACGGTCGGTTTCGGACTGGGAGCCCTTAAGGGCCGAATCAGGCGGAGCTTTCTTGTTTAATGGAATTAGTATAAATGAAACTTCAATAGAACTTGAAATCGACAATCGAAACCTCCTCCTTTCTGTTGTTCGTCTTCTTATCGAGAGCAATTCTTTGATCCCTTTGCCTTCTAACTCTCCATTTTAATAATTCATTCTGAACTCATCAAGTGATGCAACCGTAACTCACCAATAACAAACACGTCCACTAAATGTATTGCATCAACACACACACACACATATATACATATATATATATATATATATATATATATATATATATATATATATATATATATATATATATATATATATATATATATATATATATATATATATATATATATTATATAAATATATAATATAGATATATATGAACTCAAAAATTTATATATATATCACAAATTTTTGAGCTTCTCATCCTTCAGGAAGCAACATATAAATCAAATTTTTATTTAAATAAAGGAGACAGACAGAGAAAAATACACTCCAGCGCCGGGATTTGAACCACCTGTCTTCTGTCTTTAAATAAAAAAAAAATATACAATATACATACATATACAGTATAGCTTTTATTAATAAATAGCAGTAAGAAATATACTAGGAACAATTATAATTATGGATTAGATTAATGGAAAGCAAGACGGTGCGGTGTGGATTGTGATATCAAAACGTTGTTATCATTCATTCTCGGCTAAAGAGAACTCGTGAAGAGAGGGAAATCTAACGATGAGGTGGGGGAGTCAGGCGACACAATGAACCAATAACAAAGCAAACATTAATGAGACAAGGTAAAACAATGGACGAGTCGACCAAATCCCCGATACTTGGGTCTTTCAACAGTCAACAGTGAGGGGTGTCCCCATGCCCCCGTCCTAGCTAACAGTAGCGCGCCCCATTCAAATCGACCTCGGTTCCCATTTACTTGTTAAACAAAGCAAACCGATCAAATTTATCCACCCATAAAGATGAAATATCAGGAAGACCCCTTTCAACCCACAACTTAAACTAAATACATATATTTATGTCAAGTAGTTTACTTATCTTAACAAATTAATTACATAGATTTATACATAAAAGATATTCCTCTTTAATTAATTAAATGCAGTTGCTGTACGGTTTTTTTGTAAAGGATGCACGGATCTTATAAAATAAGGGTGGAGCACTAAGTATATACCTCCTGGGTAAAAAAGTGTCGCCAAGAACTTGGAAAAAAATCTTCATGAAATTACGACGGCGCATGCTCAGAACTTTTAGTGGGACGAAT
Organism: Gerris lacustris; assembly: GCA_951217055.1. Taxonomy (NCBI): domain Eukaryota; kingdom Metazoa; phylum Arthropoda; class Insecta; order Hemiptera; family Gerridae; genus Gerris; species Gerris lacustris. Next base: position 41,914,080 of record OX578285.1, on the reverse strand, counting down.
TTCTTCCCGACTGTTATCCATTGTTTATTTTGAATGAAAGGTTACAATCTAACATTTATTTTATCGTTTTTTTATTAGATATTTATTGTAACCTTTTTATTAAAGGTTTTTTATTTTAATTTACAATTTTACTTAAATATATTAATAAAATATAATTATTAGAATAGTTTTTAATAATCGAATAATTAATATTAATTAATTTGGAAACGGGTTATTGCTATTGCAGAACAAGATTTTATTCTACAAAATTGTCACAGTTTACCATATCAAAAAATTTATAGTGAATATAAAAAAATGTAATACGTAAAATATGAAAAAGTTTAACGTAAATATTATACATAATTATAAAATTATAAATATGAAACGCGAGTGGAAGAAATATAGTCTTTAAAAAAATATAACCTCATCGAATTCTTCTTCATCTTCTATAGTTATAACCATACGGGAGGTAAACTATCCCACAAAATTTTCCAAGTTCTTGGCGACACTTTTTCGCTTACTGCTCCATCCCTATTTTATAAGATCCTTGAAAGGATATAACATGATAGACTTCCGTGGGTAGTATTAACTGAGAAAGTTTATCTTGTTAATGCGACCGAGTCACGATGCACTACACCCCTGAAGATACTTCCAGTATTGGAAGCGAAACAAGCACTTTAACCCCTTCATAACGTGGATAATTTAAATCTACTCCTCTAAAGCACTTGCTATAAATAATGATAATGGTATAAAACAGCGTTTATCGGATGTAGTAATAATTACATTATTTTAAGAACTACATTACCCCCTTTAACAATAACTATTTTAACATCGCATAGGATTACATTGTAATAATAATGTAACATTAAAAAGTACAATATGTATATGCGAAGCGAAACATCAGTAAAGCCAGTGGGATATAGATACAGGAATAGGGATGTAGATAATAAATACGGATTATTGGGTAATACCCACAAATAAATATTTTTTTAACTTTACTTGTTTTTTGTTTTAATATTTTATATCAAGTTACTGCTATTTATGTAGGCTAAGTATGTGTTTAACAAATTCATAAAGTCATTGTTTTAAATACTAGTCATAATGTTAAGGATTTTATTATCTCGTGCTTCTAATATATTAAATGCAAACACCGTGATACAATTGCTTTAAGACTTCATTGTATTTGGATACCAGATCAGTGCCAAAGTTCATGGTTTAACGTTTTTCCACCTTACCAATGATAGTGTTGGATAAGGTTTCAATGTTCTCTATGATCTAATAATGCTGTGAATTTAATTTTTATTGATTGTTCCTTTTTTCGCCCTGAATTCACTTAAATACATATATTTTGGAATTAGAGGTATTTTCCCAAGGAAAATCCAAAGGGTTAAAACTTTTATTACTTCTTTAAATTATTAAGGAAGAACGACCAATGAGACATCAAAAGGGAATTGAAAATGCAGCCCTTAAAGGTCGAGATAATGGCTGAAATCTTTATGTTTAATAAAGGCATCATTAAAAATAAATCACGACATCAATTTATTTGTTTTCTTTACTGTGACAGTGGAACGTGCTAGAGGGTTTTATAGGTTATTAATATTTTATAGGTTTATGTTGAATCTAAGGTCATTAGAATCGAAGATGAAAATGAGATGCCATCGAGATAGCTCACCGACCTCTCAGTAATAAATTCTAAAATGGATCCCACCCGTAATTGAATTCAAACGGTCATAAGGCTTCCAAAGTCATAAATAATAAAGGACGCCACGTCCCTGTCTCAATCCCCTGATTAAAATTTCCTTATCTTTGGTTCAAGAAAAAAAACCGTTTGCGGAGGAAGCATTAGCGTTACAATTGTACTTTTGAAGCTACATTTGTATGAAATTGGTTAAGTTCCAACTGCGTAAAGTAAAGAGAATTTGAGATATGGTTGATTTAAAAGATTTATTTAATTTTAATAGAGATCCTTTGTTGAAATTTACCCTTTCTGTTCTCAAATATCTAAAAGGTGGTCTAGCTAGGGTGATCCTTGTATTGTATTGGTAGTACCTCAAGTCGTACTCGAAGAGTGACAGGTTGAAAGGGAGCCAAAGCAGGGCAATTAAGCATACCATAGTACCCTTATTGCTTGAGAGTTGCGGGAGCAATGATTCAAATGTTTAACCTTTAGCTCACTTGGGATTTAAACTTTTATAGATTACAATAAGTAAGATAGATTTTAACAGTACAAAAGGTACGAACTCTGAAAACACTCAAGCTGTCAATGTGATCAAACTGTCCTGATTTGTATCGATTATTTGATTACTGTTTGAGAGGGTGAAGTTGATTGAAGTGTTACGCTATTAAGGATAAGGGTAAAATAAGATAAGGGGTTCGGGGTTCAAACCTTGCTCTCATCCTTCTATTGTATACCCAGAAAATCAAGCTTCGGCAGCATTATATCTTGAATTGAATGGTGTCTATAGAGTACTGATATAATGTGGCTGCGGCTATCGAATCTCTTTTATCTACGGACATTCTCTTTTCAACCACCGGTAATAAACCCAGTATCTCTTGTGATCGGATAAATTACCATCCTTTAACACATACTAATCAAAATTGTTTTTTATTGTAAAATAAATGGAGATTCAGTGTGCTATTAAATTACTAGGCATCGCGTGGCTCTATCATTGAAGCGAGTGTATTGAAATAAATAAAATACAATTAAATAAAATACTGAATATTAAGAAATTTATTAATCATGATGAATGTCATAGTTGAAGATAAGTGGAAGAGGGTAGTGTGGGGTAGAGTTGGGGTACTTGGTACAAAGCTCACCTTCCTAGATAAACCAATCCACTGGCAGTAGCTTTTATACTATTATTATAATGTATCACTTCTCTACTCAATTACCTCTGCTTGTATCAAGTTGAAATGTTACATGTCTGTTTCAATTGTACTTTAGACGATGAGTATGAAGTTGTATTAAAATCGTTACGTTAGAACGTAAGATATCGGTAAAATTTTTTTTCTCTATTTTAAACATTTAGGACCGCTATAATAGTTTTAACGATCTTTATTAAGTCATAACGGTGTCGCTGTTGGTTTTACTAAAACATGTTATTTGAAAAAATTGTTCGTCTCATCGAATAGGTTATAGAATCTTTTCCCGTCCTGAAATTTCAAATTTACATTTTAAGCTCATGTTTACGCGAGCGTTGCGTGCGAACTCTTGGACGGATGACGCTGTCCAACGAACGCCAATTAACAAGTAGGCGTTGATTGTAATACCAATAAGTGCTAATTATCAGCTTACACCCACGTTTGACTACTCTTAAATTTTATGATTTATTAATGCTGGAGTTTATATAAAGTGTGATTATCAATTAAAATCAAAGTATGTGTTATGAGTAATTGTATAGTTTAATTGCGAGAAATCTTTCCTACCCATACTCATGGATAACACCTTAATATATAAAAAATATTCCATGCTTTGGAACGTTAAGCTATTGGAAGGTGTGAGAAAAACCTTAAGCTTATCTTAATACCTGTCAAATGATATGTTAAAACAAAGTTCACATTTAATAATTTGTCTAATCTAAAATCATATTTTGTCTTGGGAAATCAGTATAAAATTGTGATATTGTATGAAGGATGTGATGAAGTAAATAGGTGGCTATAATTCCTTTTTTCCTATAATAAGCATGTAATAGGATGTTTTTGCTTGATTGTTTTAGAGTTTCGTTTGCCGTATCGAAGACGGTCGCATTTCCATTGACTGGGAGAGCGAGAGAAGAGCCTCTTCGTATCTGTTAGTAGGCGCCCTTAAGACAGTGGCAACTGACTTGTACAATACCACGCCTGACATATTTATTGATCACGGACAATCTTCTACCAGCTGTTACAGGTTAGTCAACTTTTAATCTTAACTAAACTTTATCATACTTGAAAAGTCATAAATTCTTAATTAAATGAATAATTAACTAAAGTATTTTTGTATCTATCTATATAATATAAAATCCAAATTCCACTAACTGACTGACTGGCTCTTCACAATATCTCTGAAACCACTTGACCAATGACCATACCATTTTGTAGGTTGGGTCCTCTTAGCTCATAAGCGCTCGGTAAGACATCTTTTTTAGCCACCTTAATTTAAAATGACGGCCTTTTATATGAATAATTTGATTTATACGACAGGAAACTGTGTTCCATATTTATTTAGAATCTAGTCAATTTGAAGTTATTTATTAATTTTTAATTGTCTTGCTTTACCATAGTAATTACCTAATTACCGTACTATCTAGTAGATTTAGATGTAGATTTTTCTGAAAGTTCTCGACTCATTAATATACATTTTGTGTTCTGTAGATATAAAAGGGTAACTCTGAATGGAAAGTAATGTGGGAAATAGTCTGTGTTTACTAATTGTTATTGGATTGTGTGTTAACCTGGGGGAACGCCGTCTCTTGATGAATTCTACTGAAGGCTTGGGACTTAAGCAAACCTAACGCTGTGTTTACAGTATTTACGGGTTTCCTGTTTAGTGATTACAGATTACAAAGTCTGAAGCTTTGATGATTTCAATATACGTTTGGATCAATTTGATATATTACAAGTTGCTGTTGTTAGCTTCTTAAAAGTCTTGTTTGATGAAGAATTCTTAATAAAATTCGATGATTCACATTTTCTTAAATTTTGAAAATTTAATAAGAAAGATCGGGTCTTTTCTGTTATTCCCCCCTCCCCCATTCTTACTGGGCGCTTTTTCGCATATACAGGGTAACACCCTTCAACTTTTATGGTGTTTTCAGATTTCCCAAGATTTAGTGCACAAAAAGCTAAAAAACCACGCTTTAGGCTGATCACCTCATTATTTATTGATGGTCCTGTTCTCATTTGTTTTATAGCTATCGCATTTCGCATTTTAATTTTTTTTTAGTAAAACGTGACTTTGACTTAATAAATTGGTAATATCATTAGAACTAATTAAGCTAGAATGATAAATGATATACCACTTAAAAGAGCATGGAAAATATAAATATAATTTCAGCTATTACATTTCATTTTAGTCACACGTTAATTCTTTAGAACATGAAAATAATAAAATTTAATTATAAATAGAAAACGTTAGAGCTCGTATAACTTCTGTACTGTAATAGATATCTAGGTGCAAAACACCTTAAAGTTGGCGCCTTTACTAAGCTTTAAAACGATACTTTTAAATTTAAAATATTGCAACTTTAAGTATCCGAAATATTGATGAAGTTCTAAAAAAACCTGTCCAACCGACTGCTGAGATAGGGTTGGGGGAATGGGAAGTGCCCTGGAAACCTAAACTTCGGGTTATTTTTTTCTTTTTCTTTTAAGTTGCTCTAGTTGAAAAAAACGTTAAAGTCATAGTACCCGTCATGACCACCAGTGTAGTACCAGTCATGGTACCAGTAATAGTACAGTCACTGTAACGTCATATAGTACCTGATGAATCTTACGATGTATTAAGGGTGTAATAATTCATTTTTATTATGATAATTAATAGGAAATTTTTTATTTTATAATAATACTTTTTCATATTTTACGATTTTGGTAGTATTCATACTACAGAACGATTAAATTTTAATTTAAATCAAATTATAATAATTATTAACTACGGGAAACAGACAGAGAAAAATAGACTCCAGCGCGGGGATTTGAACCACCGGCCTCTATATTTCCAGTATAGCGCTCTAACCAACTAAGCTACGCAGGAGAATGAATTTCTCTGACGTTAATGATACCTTGACCCGAATTTAAAGCTTTCAATTTTTCCACAAGTCTGGGAAGTCAACATTAATGACTTCATTTGATTTAAATTAAAATTTAATCGTTCTATAGTATGAATGCTACCAAAATCGTAAAATATGAATTTCTAATTGATTGTACGAGGTACAGGTACTAATTGGGTACTTTATAATTATAAGCGTTATTTCTCGGTCTAGTTCTTTGTCATTAATGTTGACTTCTCAGACTTGTGGAAAAATTGAAAGCTTTAAATTCGGGTCAAGGTATCATTAACGTCAGAGAAATTCATTCTCCTGCGTAGCTTAGTTGGTTAGAGCGCTATACTGGAAATATAGAGGCCGGTGGTTCAAATCCCCGCGCTGTCTATTTTTCGCGCGTGAGTCTATTTTTCTCTGTCTGTTTCCCGTAGTTAATAATTATAATAATACTTTTTGTAAATTAACTAAAATTGCTGTATTGATTGAATTATCTTAGTTTAAAAATAAATCATTTAAGATGAAATAGAAATAATAATAAAATAAGCCGACCTTCTTTATTTATAATTAACACTTCTGTAATTACTATAATAAAGGTTTAAAATAGCGGCCTCCTTCATTTATACTCATCCGACATCATTTAAGGACCGATTCGCTGAATTTTGTGAGTCGATTTTGGCTATTTATTTGATGAGGTGCTGCTTGTATCCTGTTCATTAGCTCCTCTTGACTGTTAACCGGTAGTCTATACACCAAATCTTTCATCCATCCCCACAAAAGCTATAATAAGTTTTTTATAACTACATTATTTAAACCATTATCAATTTAGTGGTACTTTGCCACACAACTTAAGATTCACCAGGTGCTATGACGTTACAATGACTGTACTGTCACTGGTACTATTGACTGGTATTGCACTGGTGGTCATGAATGGTACTCTGACTTTAACGTTCAATTCTACTAGAGCAACTTAAAAGAAAAAGAAAATAAAATAACCCGAAGTTTGAATTTTCAGGGCACTTCCAATTCCCCAAACCTTATCTCAGCAGACAGTACGACATGTTTTTTTTTTGGAATTTCATCAATATTTACTTAAAGTTGCAATATTTTAAATTTAAAAGTATAGTTTTAAAGCTTAGTAAAGGCGCCAACTTTAAGGCGTTTTGCACCTAGCTATCTATTACAGTACAGTAGTTAAACGAGCTCTAACGTTTTCTATTTTTAATTAAATTTTATTATTTTCATGTTCTAACGAATGAACGTGTGACTAAAATTAAATGATTACATTGATATTAAGCTGAAATGATATTTATCTTTAAGAATATTTCATGCTCTTTCTGGTGGTATATCATTTATCATTCTAGCTTAATTAGTTCTAATGATATTACCAATTTATTAAGTCAAAGTCACGTTTTACTAAAAAGAAAATAAAAAGGAGATAGCTATAATACAAATGAGAATAGGACTATGGTTTATAGAACTTTCATTACTCCAAATTAACTGTACTATAGTTATATCTATATGAGTCACACTGTCATATCTACATGTGTCATACGGGAAACTCACACTAAGATACGCGACATGTGAATCATCTAAAGATATGTGACCCAGCTATCTCCACTATCTTGACCCTAGGCCATATTAAAGGACCTACCCAGCAACAAGGAGACACACTTGAGTAGCCAGACTTCGACGTAATATAGTAATAAGATCCTTATTGTAATTCTTTTGTATTTAGTATTTGAAAATATACTTTGTCTTATTGAGTTCGACTACATATTTAACTCTATCACATCCCAAAGTTTGTTGGTCCTGACCTGGGACACCCTGTATATATAAGTGTGTGTAAATAACTGTTAGTTATTTGTTTTGCTCTTTTTATTTAGATTGATCTTGACAGATATTATTTATTAATTTATATTTTACTGTCTTGAGCAGTTAGTTGATGAGATCTGATAAGAGGTGTTTAATAGCTTGTAATTTAATTATTCTGTTACAGACATAATAAAATCTTGTTAATACTCAACCTTACACACACACACACACACACACTCACACACACATATATATTATATATATATATATGAATGAATGAATGAAAGCCTTTTTATTGCCAGGTTTCTCTTTCGGTTCGTTATTTTCTTATTAGTGTTGGGTTACTATGGCAATTCGGCATATATATACCGAGGCGCCCCTAAGGGGTTGAAGTTAAAGTTAAAGTTTGGTTACTATTGAATTTATCTGAAATTGGATTGAGATGAATTTCCTTAATCAAGCCATTCTTTGATATAGACATCCTTCATTCTCTTCCACTCAGTCCGTTGCCTTGCTACTCTTGTCCATGTTTCTTCTCCACAGCACAGTTTCATTTCGTTGTCCCATGTCATTTCGGGTCTTCCTCTTTCTCTTTTTAAATCGTACGGGTACCATTGGATCATGTGTTTGGTCCATCTCTCGTCTTTAGTTCTGGCGATGTGGCCGGCCCAGTTCCATTTTCTTTCGATAACACTTGCTGCGATGTGTTTTAATCCTGTTTGCATCCTTATCCACTCGTTTGATTTTCTATCCTTTCTATGTATTTTCAGCATACTTCTCTCCATGCTGCGCTGTGCAACTCTGATTTTCTGTATATTTTTCTTAGAGAGTAACCACACTTCGCAACTGTATATCATTATTGGGAAGACACATGTGTTCCACAGTTTACGTTTTAGTTTCATATCTACATTAGATCTGAATAAATGTCTATATTTGTTGTAGCAATGCCACGCTAATATAATTCTTCTTTCTATTTCTTTATTTTAATTTTCTTTATTTATTAGATGGCCTAGATAGATGAAACTGTTCACATTTTCTATTGTTTCTTCGCCTACGATTAGATCTTCGTTCTTTAAGTTAAATGTCATCACCTTTGTTTTCTCAAAATTTATTTCTAGCCCTACAGATTCTGCTTTTCCTCTCAGTTCTTTTATCATTTCTTTTGCTTCAGACAGGTTCTTCGCTATGATTCCGATATCATCTGCAAATGCTAAATAGTTGAGCCACATACCATTTACTTTTATGCCTTTTCCTTCCCAGTTTAGTTGGTTTTTTTACTCTTTCAAGGACACTGATGAATATTTTAGCTGATGGGACGTCCCCTTGTCGGGTTCCTCTTCTTATAGGTATAGAACGTTTATTATTTCTTATTTTTATCTCTAGTTTAGATCCTTCATAAATAAAGTTCCACTCCAGCTTCTCTCAATGTTTCAATTACTATCTTGGTTAGTATAGAGTCGAAGGCTTTTTTGAAGTCAATGAATACTATTGCTAAAGTAAAGTTGTACATGTTGGCCTTTCTTATTAGTTGTTTAATGGTGAAAATATTGTCGGCAGTAGAGAAGTTAGATCTGAATCCTGTTTGGTTTACACTGATGTTTTCTTCCAGCTTTTGTGTGATTCGTTTGGTAATTATTGACATAAATGTTTTATATATTGTTGATAGTAGGCTGATAGGGCGGTAGTTACTTACATTCAATTTATCACCTTTTTTGTACAATAGCAGAAGGTTTGCTTTTAGCCACTCAGGTGGAATTCTGCTTTCTTTTTGGCATTGGTTGAATATGATTTCTAGTGTTTTTTGTAGGGTAACTCCTCCTGCTTTTATTTCTTCGTTTGTAATGGCATCTGGTCCAGCAGCCTTTCCAGATTTTAATTTTTTAATTGCCCATTCAATTTCACTAATCAGGATTTTTTCTGGTTTGTCACCATTGTATATTATATTTGGTGTTGGCGAGCTGTTTTCATTGTTATCAGAATATAGTTCTGAGTAGTAGTTAGCTATAATATCTGCTATTTCTTCTGTTTGTCTTTTTACCTCTCCGTTCTTGTCTTTCATAGCTATCATAACGTTCTTACCTATACTTTGAGACTTCCAGTGCTTCCTTATGCTTGTTCCTTTGTCTAGAGTTTCACTTAGTTCTTTGATTCTCTTCTCCTGACTCCATATGTTTAGTTTTTTCCTTATGGTTTTTGATATTTCAACAAATTCAATTTTATGCGTACCTGACCTTTTCATTTTTCTTCTTTTTTCCATTAATTTCTTGATTTCTTTAGGTAATTTACTTTTTGTGTTATTAACATTTTTATCTGTAAGTGTGTTGGTTGTATCTTTAATTGCTGAGGTCACTAGATTTTCTTTTATTTCTAAACTTGTGGTATCCTTTCTACCTTTCTAACTTCAGTTTCAATTATATAATATATATATATATATATATATTTTATATATATATATATATATATATATATATATATATATATATATATATATATATATATATATATATATATATATATATATATTACAATAATAGATCTTATATTTAGAGAACTAAAATTTCAATTTAATGGCCACCACCTTGAACAATGCACATTCGACATCTTTTTGTCAAAGATGCCACAGCTGATAAAGTCACGTTTCTTTGCCCTTTTCCAGCTGCAAGCACGACATGTTTTTCCTACAACGATGGTTTGTTCGCCCACTTAGAGTTGGAATATTGTGATGTATTTGGTATCATTTTAAAGCTTATTAAAAGCGCCAACTTTTCCTAACTTTGTACGCATTTCTCCCATTCGGGTCATATCGATAAGTGGGCTCAAAGTTTTTCTGATTTTTTAAAAAAATCTATTTTTTTGTTTTCAAACAGCTATGGGTCACACCAAAAAGGCAACAAGTCAACTAAAACATACATCATTTAATAGGAAATTTCCTGCTCTTTCCAACGATTGTTCATTCATGGTTCCAAGATTAATATATTTTTTATTTCAGTGTTTTAAGGTAAAGGTCGATTGTTATTAACACAGTGTATTTTCGCTTATAGCTCCTACACTGTTGAATACACTGAGAATTGGACTATAGCTTATATGAACTTTTTTGCTTGCTCCAAATGACCTGTAGATATACCCCTTTTTCTATAGCCATCTGAAATTGATACACCCTGTATATATATATATATATATATATATATATATATATATATATATATATATATATATATATATATATATATATATATATATATATATCTATATATATATATCGTCCAAAACTATATATATATATATATATATATATATATATATATATATATATATATATATATATATATATATATATATATATATATGTGTATATATATATATATATATATATATATATATATATATATATATATATATATATATATATATATATATATATATCTATATATATATATCGTCCAAAACTATATATATATATATATATATATATATATCGTCCAAAACCACAATATGCAGATATTGTTATTCCATTAGAGTTTTTAGGAAAAATCAACCAGACAACTATGTATTAGTATAATAGATGTTAGTTGGCTTCAACCAAATAGAAAATATGTCCTTGTTCGACCTTTGAGACAAATTCTGACAGATATTGTATCATATTAGCCACGTCAATGAACTTAGGTGTTATTGTTTTTATTAAAGCATATGAGTTTATTATAATAAATTGTGAGTTTTTTTTAACCTTTTACATGCTACATAGTTGTCCATAGACAGCCATAAAAGTTGAAGGGTGCAACCCTGTTTACGCGAAAACGCGCCCGGAAGGAATCGGTGGGGGGGGGGGGGGGGTAACAGAAAAGACCCGAAAGATCAGTTTATTGCGTTAACCGTAATAAATGTAAAACTTAAAGAGAAAAGAAGAAGAAGAAATATTTAGTAAAAAGACAAAATAACAGAACTGATATCGTGACGCAACTTTTTTCAACCATTTTGGAGCATCATAGTCAGTTCACTGAATAATCAGTGTTGTTCATTAGACCAACTTTGAATTTCATTAAGTTAACTGGCCATTATGGCATAAGAAAAAAACATTGTATATAACAATAAATAGTACTCTCAAGTAACAAAATGATAGACAATAGAAGAATGTATTTAAAACAAATAGAAGGGAATGAAATAAAATTTAATATAACCACTACTCTGTCATGTCAAAAAGATTAAGCGATCAATACATTTTAAAATAACAGTAGGGCATCAAATAAAATACTATAAATAACATTTACACTTGCACGTCAAAAATATTAAATAATACAAACCCATAAAAACAATGTATTTTTTATAAATCCTTTATATTCACATAAGAGGGAAATAAAATAAAATATGCAAATAACTACTAAAAATGTCAAACATATTATGTTAAATCATTATGTACCATGAGTACATTGGAGGTAACAATATTGCCTTAGCCTTTCTATATTTTTTTATGTTTGAGGTAATTTTGACAATAACTTTTTTAATCTATTTTTATGTAAAATCGAAATACCATACTCACTGTCCCATGACGATATCTCTAAAATCACTGGACCTATGACCATAAAATTTTGTAGGTGGATTATTCTTGCCCGCTTGGTGATCGCTAAGAAATATATTTTTACGATCTGTCATCTTATTTCAAGATAGCTGTCATTTATTTACAAAATTCGATAAGACGATATCTCCGAAACCATTTGTACTAGAACCTTTGAAATTTGAAGTTACCTTCCTTTTATGGGATTAACAACTATCGTTAAAGGGTTTACAATCCGCCATTTTGCTACATTTGTATACAAAATTCGACAAGACGATATCTCCGAAACCATTTGTACTAGAACCTTTGAAATTTGAAGTTACCTTCCTTTTATGGGATTAACAACTTTCGTTAAAGGGTTTTACAATCGGCCATTTTGATTCAAGATGGTGGCTATATACGTATTTGGAACGATTCACCCTTACTGTAATTATTACCATTTCTTTAAAACGTTAAAATAAAATCATTGTATATGGTATAATAATAATTTTTAAAATAATATTAACCACATATATAAAATTCAAATACCACTGACTGACTCAAGATATCTTTGAAACTACTAGATCTATGACCTTGATATTATTTATGTATTCCCCTTGTAGTCGGAGAATTACTAATTAGGGTTTAATGAAAATTATTTTAAGGTGCTATAGAAATTAGGGATAGAAATTTAGGAAACTCTGTGGCATCTAGATATTCTCTCTTAGTAAAATAACAAATCAAATTAAAAATTACAAAAAAAGAACACAGTCCAAAGCAAAGCATGGAAATCTAGCTACTAATTATATAATGTAATTCAGAAAAAAAATCTTGTTTGTATCTTTTGAATTAAATAAGATAATATTAATTATAATTTCATAAGAGTGTTTTTTTGTATTACGTTTATTAAAAAAACTAAGCCTCTGTATGTTATTAGTTTTAAAACTAGAACGCTTGCAGCGGTCATTTTGACCGATTAGACCTAATTTCTTTAAATATTTCAAAAGAAAAATATGTTATATTTATGCAATTTCATGACTTAACTTGTTTTAGCAAGAATTGACGATACCGAAATTTTCAAAATCTTATCTTTATTTATATGTTATTTACAACATGTTATTCCTTTTTAAGACGGAATACGGTCATTTTGACCGCTCCTAAAAATATACATTCATTATTTCCTTTGAAGACGAAATAACTAAATCATGCTATAGCTTTGTTTAGGATGGTAGATAGTTTAAGTCAGGGGTTCCCAACGGGATCCAGGTGGACCCCTTGGGGGTTTATGGAAATTTAAAAGGGGTCTATAGTATTCCAGGGGTCTATTGGGGGTCTTTGATAAATTTAAAATGTTTGAAGATTGATTATTTCAAGAATCTAAATGAAAAAATTTTCGTATCGTTCTACAACGAAAATTAAATAATTTCTTTAGCCGTCAACTTCAGTAAATAATGCTGGTGGATTAGATGCCTCTTACAATATTTCTTTATTAATTACAAAAGCCGGATATCCACACCCCACTAGTGAAAAATTAATATCGCCCACCAGCAATAAAAAAAGGTAATAAAAGCAGTTATGAAAATGAACCCTGGACCAGTTTTAAAAAGTATTCCGCACACAACGCCGTATGAATGAAATGTCAGAAGATACTAAAAAACCCTAAATTTGTGAATTGAAAATTACAAATGTACACTACAGGTGAACATATATTTGTTTTTTTTTAAATTTACACTAAACACTTAAAACAATTAAAAGAGATATGTTATGTTAGCTATAGTGACTTTACAATGATAAGTAATTTCAGGCCAAATGTTAAAAAAAAAAAAAAAAAAAAAAAAAATCAATATATCACACAATGACCACATTAATAAAAATCTAACTATTGTCCAATTACAGTATCTATACATCTGAAATCAAGTTTAAATCTGTTATCTGAAATCTTATATAAGCCGGTTTATTCTAATTTCTTGTCCAAGTTCTTAGCACAATACATTTCCTTTAACTATAGTTGTCATAAGTTTGTAACACACAAAGCAGAGTTTACTGTTCAAAAGCAGAAAGTTTCAGTGAAAAAGTCACGCAAAAAGCATTTAACATAAAATGAAAATATATATCGTCTTTAAAATGAGCCTACTTAAAAGTTGTTTTTATAGAACTGTTAAAAGTTATGTAAGTATTATCTTATTGTCTTTTTTTCCAGAAACAAATAAAATCGACAAAACAAATAAACAATAAGATAAAATAAAAGCGTGTCTATAAATCACTCTCTTACTTTTATTGGGTACTCACCGAACTTTAACAATGCCTTAAAAAAAATTATATTGCGATGTTATTGGGAAAATTATATTCGACGGTTTTAAAACATCGTAAAATAAGCGAGCTCTAGGACAGGATATAGATGTTTAATTTTGTTTGATCTTATAAGCACTAAATCTCTACTTTGTGAAAACCATTTGGTAAGGGAAAAAGAGGGTGAATATATATATTTTTTTAGTGTCTGCACCATAAAGTGTTAGATTACGGTAGGAAGGCGATGGGTATTGCGGTCATCCCAGCCGGAGAGCAAATCTTGTCGTAAAATTCTTTTATACTTGATGTCATCTGACAGTAGCCTTACCTCCATAAAAACTACCCCCTCCATGTCTCTCCTCTAATCATTCCTTAGCTTCTATAACGCATATTAAAATTAAATTAACTTTATATTTAAATCCCATTAAATTTTATTTATAACTCAAATGTTTATATAATTTGTTTTATAATAAAATTTGTTATTTTAAATAAATACAAGAGTACAACTTAATCTTTTTTAGAGTTTTATTTCAGATTTTTTTTTTATCTCCAATAATAATTTAATATTTCTTATGTCGTAAAGAATATTTAAAAATCCCGTCAAGTACTTGCCAGCAAGTTATTAAAAGGGTTTCTTCGGTTATAAATCTTCATAAATAGAACATTATTTTAATTCTTTTTTTAACTAAAATATGTACATAAAATTGCTATTTTGAGAAGCAAGGTGTGCATATATTATCCTTTAGAATCTTAGGTATGCACTTATTTGGTTCTTTTAGGGGTAAAATTGCCGCCATTTCGGAAATGAACCAAAGGTATTGATTGATACCTTTAAAATGATACCCAACTATAAATTTTCGAAAACTATAAAATATCTATATTTTTGTATTTCTGTCTTATTTTTAGGACCTTTCATAATGGGGTAGGGGGAGGGGGACATTTTTTTTTTTGCGTTTTGTTTTATTTTTTCGGGGGTAAAATGGCCGCGATTTTGGAAACGCGATATATATTTGTGAACAAAATTTCAATACCTCTAAAATGATACTCAACTTCAAATTTCCGAAAAATAAAAAAATTGTGTCTCCATAGTTACGGCCCCCTAAAATGTCTAAAATTTGACTTTTTTAAATCAACTCCCGGAAATATTGGACCATACAGAGATGTATATTTTTTTATTTTTGCCTAATTTTTAGGACCTTTCCTAATCGCAAAAAATAAAAACCCGAGTCTGTAGGTGATCTAAAAGTACCCAGACATTTTGATTAGTGGATCAGTGGGTTTAGTGTCTTTAAATATGTAGTCAACCTAATTTCTTAGATTATAATTATTATATATATATATATATATATATATATATATATATATATATATATATATATATATATATATATATATATATATATATATATATATATATATATATATATATATATATATCTGAGGATGTTTCATTTTCAGATGACCATATTGTTAGGGGTGTATCTACAGGTTATTTGGAGCAAAAAAGTTCATATAAGCTAGTCTAATTCTCAACGGTGTAGGAGATATAAGCAATAATAGAGTTTGTCGACCTTTACCTCAAAAATGAAAATATTAATCTTGGAACAACGTATGGCCAATATTTGGAAATATTAGGAAATTTCCTAATAATTTATGTATTTCCTAGTTATCGTTTTGACTTGTTAGTGTTATCCTGAGCTGTTCGAAAACAAAGATTTTTTTTTTTAAAATACTTTGAGCCCAAACATCGCTATCATCCTAATGAGATACATGCGTACAAAGTTAAGATAGTTGGCACTATTGATTAGCTTTAAAATGATACCAAATATTTTAAAATAGTCTAACTCTAGGTAGGTGAACAAACCATTGTTGTAAAAAAAACATATCATGCTTGCAGCTAGTGTAGGCCTTAATAGTGATAAGTTACATATCCTTTCATAAAATCATCACTAATAAGGGCTCTCCCAGCTACATGCAGGGCATGTTTTCATTTAAAACAATGGTTTGTATTCGCCCACCTTTTAGGTTTATTAATGTACTTATTATTATTAATACTTGGGCTCAAAGTTTTCAAAAATTAAATTTTCATTTTTAAGGTCAGTAGGCAAAACCAAGGACCCTTATATTTTCCTGGGTGTATCTGTCTGTCCGTCCGTCTGTCTGTCGCCTGCTTTCACGGTTACACATTTTGTCCGATCTCTTTGAAATTTAGCATGTATGGGTATAGTACCTACTCACACATTCTAAAAATGTAGCGACTTAAAAAAAATATTTTTAAAAAAAAATTAGGGTAAAAAAACCTTAAAAGGTAATAAAAAAAATTTTTTGAGACCGTGTGGGGTATCATATAAAAGAAGGTACGTCGAGCTGATTACGAAAATGTGTAATTTTTTGTTTAATCAAATTATAGTTTCAATTAAGAATAAGAAGGGTGAGTCGCTGAATGTATTGCCTGTCTATATAAATTGCAACCATTGGAATAGAGATTTCGAAAAAATATATAATGTATTAGTAAACAACTCAGAGATAGACTGGTTAGTTTGTGGGGACTTTAATGGAAGAATAGGAGATGATCAAACAATTTGCAAAGAACTGGAGGAAGAAGATTGGAAGGATATAATAAATATAGAAAGAAATTCAAAAGATAGGAAGAAAAACACACAAGGAAAAAATATAATAGACATGTGTGAGATCGCAAATTTATTAATTCTGAATGGCAGAACTGTAGGAGACACTGAAGGAGAGTATACCTTTATAACAAGGCGAGGAAATTCAGTCATTGACTATTCTTGTCTTTCTATGAATAAAATAAAGTGGTTAAAAGAATTTAAAGTGGAGGATCTTATAGTATCGGATCACCAACCAATAATAACAAGTTTAGTCATAGAAACAGACAATACGGAACAATCTACTCTGTCTTTACTACCTAAACTTCACTGGAACGAGAAGAACAAACAGGTTTATAACAGACACATCTTAAACTTTGTTCAGAATATCAGAACAGAAGACGAAAAATCACCGGATGCAATAGTCAAAGGCATTATTCAATCAGCCAAAAGCATGAGCCAAGGAAGGATGGCAGGCTGGAAAGATAACAAGTTTAATAAAAAATGGTTCGATATTGACTGCTGGAAAGAAAGAAATAAAACTCTTAAATTATTGGGTATCTTTAGAAAAAACAACAACGACTACACACGTAAACTATATACAAAAAAACAAAAACAATACAAGGTTCTGTGTAAGCTAAAAGAAGAAAACTATGTAGAACAAATCAAAGCAAACTTAATTAATGCAAAAAATACAAAAGAGTTTTGGCAAGCGGTGGGCATTTTTAAAAATGAAGGAAAAAAGAAAATTGGAAATATCAAAGAGGCAGATTGGATAAAACACTTTAACAACCTACTTAACCCTCAAAATAATATTATGACCATTTCGTACGCGGAGCCACTTTTTAAAAATGAAGCTTTGGACGCCGATTTTAATATGGAAGAGCTAAAGCGCGTATTGTCTAAAGCAAAGAAAAACAAGGCGCCCGGTTACGACGGCGTACCTTATGAATTCTTTGTAAATGCACCAGATGAGTTCTTGTTAAAAATGATTTCATGCTTTAACTATGTATACAAAGTAGGAGAGATACCTCGAAGTTTCAAGAAGGCAGTGATTTTTCCGATCTATAAAAAGGGCGATATTGCGGACCCTAGTAACTATCGCGGAATATCGTTCCTCAACACTATATCCAAACTGTTTACAGGGATGCTATTAAATCGACTAACTGATTGGACAGAAAAAGGGCATATTTTAAACGAATACCAAGCAGGCTTCAGAAAGTCCTACTCGACAGTTGATAACATCTTCAATTTGATGAGCTTGATTAAATTAAGAACGGAAAATAGTAGGGGAAAGGTTTACTGCTTCTTTGTCGACTTCAAGGCGGCCTTCGACTGTGTCGATAGAAGGGCGATGATTTACAAACTTTCATGTCTTGGGCTCTCCGGGAAAGTTCTAACTATTATAAAACATTTATACGAGGAAACAGAAGCAGGTATATGGTGTAAGGACGGCAAAACCACCCAAAGCTTTAACACCGAATCAGGATTAAGACAAGGATGCCTGTTAAGCCCCCTAATATTTTCATTATTTTTGAATGATCTATATGATTGGTTAGAAGGAGGAATTAGAGTCGGAAATTTTAAGATACGGATTTTATTATATTGCGACGACATCGTATTAATAAGTGAAGATGGAAGGGAGTTACAAAGGATGATAAGGCAATTACAAGAATATTGTGAATTATGGAGTCTGCACGTTAATCTTGAAAAATCAAAAATCTTAGTATTTGGCAAAAAGGGGAAAAAATCAAAAAAAGATAAGTGGTATTTTCAAGGAAAGGAGATAGAGTGTGTAAAAGATTATAAATATTTAGGCATAACCGTAACACCCAATTTAAGCATGGTTTCACATACATCAAACAGATTGAAAACAGCAAAAGCCGGTTTAAATACATGCTGGAGCAATCTCTTAGGAAATGGAAAAGTACCTTTAACGGCGAAAATATCGGTATTTAACGCAGTATCTAAAGCTGTCATGATGTATGGAGCTCAAGTATGGGGCTTTCAGAGTTACGAAAATGTTGAGAAACTGCTTAGATTTTTTATTAAAAAAACATTCTCCCTTCCGTTAAATACACCAAACTATGTCATTTACCTTGAAAATAACTTAAGCTGTATGTTCGTCGAAACGTTAAAATTACACATTAAATATATAACTCAGGTACTGCAAATGGAAGACTCGAGACTACCAAAAATACTTGCGATAGAAACGGTGAGAAAAAGAGTGTTTTGGTTCAAAGAATGGAGCAAGTTAGGAGAAAACAGTTCGATTAGTTTCGGAGATACGCCTAATGCAGTAGAATGGAATAGAAAGATGATGAAAGTCCTAAATATTATAAAAATAGAGCATAGAGAAAAATGTTTTCAACAAGCAAATAATGCTAAATTTCATTTGCACTACAAACTACTTAATTTAAACCTAGGAGATAACACGTACCTTAAAGATTGTAACAGCCTAAAATCGATGAAATGGATTATGAAGTTACGTGCCGGAGTAATATGTCTTAATCACCAACCATGGTTAGGAGAAGATAATGGAACCGGACTATGTACCCTATGTAACGCTAGACAGCAGGAGGATGTGTATCACTTTATAGGAAAGTGCAGAGTGTTAGGAGAATTCCGAGCCCAGTGCCTGGGACAATACCAGCTTACAGACGGTCAAGTCACTGAATTTTTAAATGGTAAGGACTGGGCAGCATTGGTCAATTACACAGAGCGTGCATGGAACTATAGGAGGTATATCATGCAACATGATTAATAAGAAATTTAATTTATTTTATTAATTTTAGCAAAATCTTTAATTAATTTCCTCGGGGAATATGGGCATGGTCAGAATGCGTCCTGTCTAAGTTGTAAGGAAGCTACTGTATTCACTATTTATTGATTACAAACTAAATTTCTTGTATGGAGATGATAGATATATTCTTCATTTGTTTTAATTTAAGTCTTATTATTATTCTCAATACTCTTTTACAATTAATACATGTAGAGAATGTGAGAGTATCCAAAATTAGTTTTTAAGTTAATGAGAGCTTTAATAGTTATTAAGATAATGTTTTGGAATTGTTAGTTTAATATAGATTATTTATTTGAATGCCTTTAATAATTATATTGTTATAAATTATTTATTTTCCAATTAAAAAAAAAAAAAAAAAAAAAAAAATGCATTTAGAGAATGTGAGAGAATCCAAATTAGTTTTTATTTTAAGTTAATATAGCTTTTATAGTTATTATAATTATGTTAGTTTAATATTTAATTATTTGAATGCCTGTTATAATCATATTGTTATAAATTATTTATTTTCCAATTAAAAAAATAAATAAATAAATAAATAAATAAATAAATAAATAAAATAAAAAAATATGCATGAAAATAACCAATAAAATAGATGAATTAATGGTCACTAATAAAAGGTTTAGGCCTTCATAGCCAACTCTAGCCGACGGCTGAACTGCCAGGGCTTATAAATGTTAAATTTATATTTATGTATATATTTATATATCTGTTAAATAAAGCATTTTTTATTATTATTATTATTATTATTGTTTATAAGCTTTAATAGGGCGAGCGTAGCCGAGTTGGAAGTTGGTGTGAAAAGTGCCCCCCCCCCCCCCCCCTATCTAGCTTATGTAAAGTGCAAAATATCTGAAAAAAATCCTAAACATTCTTTGACCAAAAGTAAAGACACAACCTTTTGGCAATTTTGTGAAAAAAATATGTTCTTTTATATTGACAAAATACTTCTTTTTTAAAAAAAATTATGCTCTTTTCGATGTATTTATATGTTTATAGTCGGATTCACTGGCAAGAAATTCTTTATCAGAAGTTTGTTTATGTGTCTTGAGAATATCAAACCCATAGGATAGTTCAAGGTAGGCTTTTTAGCATTTTAAGAAGCACCATCAATAAGTATTACTTAAACAATACAGTGTTGCCTACGGATCCTCGCTGTGTGCTGACTAGCACACACTTAAACTGTTTAATTTTTTTCTAACAGGTCTGGATACCACTAAATAGTCTAAAAGTCAACTAGAACATACATAATTTATATAGGAAATACCTGATCTTTCCAAAGATTGGTATCTCATTGTTCCAAGATTAATATGTTTTTTAATTATTGTAAATTTTTAAGCAAAAGGTCGATTCATTTTAACAAACTTAATTTTTGCTTATAGCTCCTACACCGTTTAAAATTGGACTATAGCTTAAATGTACTTTTTTCCTCCAAATCACCTGAAGAAACACCCCTTTCAATCAAGGTCATCTGAAATTGATACACTCTGAATATTTAACAAAATATATATTTGCTATGACTCCTTAAACATTATCAGTATAATAGTGACAAAACTGTATTGTATAGCTGTATCTGGGTAACTGTATAAGATGTAGATTTATTAAGTTTATTGTTTCACTTGATCATGTGCTATTTCTACTTAACTTAAGGGGCACTTAGGTTGGTCAGCTATAGCAATTAAAGAGTAGGGGTTTTATGTATTGTAAGAATAAGGTTAGCAATAGGTTTTAGTGGATAGATTTAGCCTTAAGTAGCAATTTGAGGGATAAAAGAGATGTGTAAGTTTACTTATATTATAATGTGCATGGACCTTCTTTTCCTAAGAGTTTAGGAGGTAAGAGAGGTATCCAATATTCTGGTTAATATTAAGTAAAGGTTTTGGCATATAGAGGGGGGTGGATTGTATGAATATATAATATTGGTTTTTAAATAAAGATACAAGATAAAATGAAATATAGAATAAAATATATAAGTAAGCTGGTGAGAGTAGATCTAACCTGATACTGCAGCGGTGTGTCAGGAGTCCTTGGTGAACTTGTACGATGCCGTTAGTTGGTGTACACATACATAATAATAAATATATTAAATTAAAATAATTAAATTATGCGGGTTATTAACAGCGGGTGGTTTAGCGGGTTAACAATAGCGGTGGTACGGCACACGATCTGACTTTGCCAACGTCTGGAAGCGGAAGGGGTGAAGGTATAGAAGCTCCAGTCACATCCAAGCCGTACTTAACAATTCCTCCACTAGATAGCAGCACGCACAAGACCCAGGCTGAGTAGGAGGAACATCCAGCTTCACACACCTACTTTTATAGAATATAATTTAAAAAGATAGAATAAAATAGATATAAGATAAATATTGTCCAGTGCATGTTATCATTGGTATTCTTTTTTAGCTTAACCTTTATGTAAAATATATTCTTTATTTGTTCATATAATTGTAGCCCTAACTTTTGCATGGCCTTTGCCTGATTGGTACTATATAAACTCACATGAACTAAAAAACAGTCTACTTACAGTATTTTATAAAGGAGCATGTCACACAAATCATCAAACTGCTCGAGGCGTCGATGTTTGAGATTGCTGGGAACGTAGGTGACCCCTCAGAGTAAGGATGGGGTAGAGGGAACAATCCGATTTGAAAAGTGGTTAATTATTCTCTCCCCCGATACTAAACCTCTCTAGCGAGCTTAGCCCGAACTAAAGTGACAGTGTTTATAAAATATAAATGAAATTCTTCCTTTGCAGCACTTATCTACTACTTATTATGGTATTTACTCATCTGAAATCATTTTTAATTAAAAGTAAAGAAAAATTATTTAAAATATCAAATATTTAAGAGCCAAATCTGATGTGACTGCTGTAACCGACTTTGTTTTGTACAATATTTCTTTTTGTTGTCTAGAAACTGTAATATGTTTATTAACGGCGTTATTGCCGTTATATAATAAAAGTAAAGTAATAAGGTTAACAACAAAAATTAAAGTATAAAAAATAACAACAAACAATTAAGGAACAATTGAAAGAAATATCACTTATTGATATCAGCTGACAATAGATAAATATCGAGTTTTTACAGGGATATCGATATTGTTTCTATCGAACTACCGCTTGAGAGTGCTAATATCGGGGGAGAGTATAATGAACCACTTTTTGATATCCAGATTATATACAGTATTGTTCCATCTACCCCTTCCTTACTCTGAGGGCGACCCTAAGATTTTCTTAGGGTAAAATAAAATTATCATTGATCTCTGGCTCTTTTTGTTTTGCTTGGTGGACAAATCATAGGCTTAGGGAAGTGTACTATACAAGATGTTTATCTGTAAAATAATTATTTTTTAGTATTTATAAACCAATTTTTGTAGATTTAAGTCTGGAAGAGTGACTTAACCAGTTACTCACCTTTGTGATAAATTAACTATCTCTCATTTAATTGACTAACTTTGTTCAGTAATTTATTGAGTATTGTTTATTCGTTGTAGTGGTGCCTGGTTTGGCCCTGAAATAAAGCCCGATGTAAGGTAAAGTATCCCCTTTCGTAATCATTGTTGTTTTCTTTGTCTGAGTGTTTTCTAACCCCCACACACTAACAATTCCAAATGTACTTTTTTTTGCACTAACTTTAATGTCACTTATGTTAGCAAGTCATTGTTCATCACTAATTTATTTATTTATTGTTACACTAGAGTGTTATTCGTGTTTTATATTCATTTATAAATATGAAACTATATTTTGTTATAAAAAATCTATTTACTTCTCCCTGCTATTCCATATTCTTGAGTGTCTGGGTGCCTATCGGTACCTATAATATTAAGAGAACCTAGCTATAATACCTATAATCTCTATCCTTTTCATGGTAAATAAGGATTCCTTTGCTGTGTTCAATCTCATGTTTCGTTTAGGCAAAGTGTGCTGGGTGTAGAGTTGTGTAAGAAGATCATTTCAATGGTTTGCTGATCCATAAGTGGCAGACTTTATAGCTTAATGATGGACTTGGCAAAATAACTGATAAAATATTAGGATCGTTTTCATGTATTTGATTGATCGCAGGTAGATTCTTAAGGATTCAGTTCTGTTTTCAGACAGATCCTGGAGAATTTGTGGGAGTCGATTGGTGTTAAACAAGAGAATTCAATAATTTTATAATTTCGACTAAAAGTATATTTATAGCAGAAAGAAGCGAAGATAATGTGTAAACAAAGTTTTAGGATCTTTGTGTATTATTTAATAATATATGTATAATCACGGGAACAGTTCTTCTTGGGGCACTGGTTGACAGTAGTTGTAGGAGAGGATAGGTGTTTTTCGAGAGACTTAAGATGATTATCGAAGTTAAAGGATTTTCAGTTGGAAAAATGAAGATAATTTGTAATTTCAAAAGATATAGCGTTTGCGATTCTTCGGAGAATAATAGACTGGAGGTTGGGCTGGAAGTAAGTCTATATATAAGAGTGTTATAATTTTGTTTTTAATAGTAAGTTTTTTAAGGATAATTTCTATCTTTCGTCAAGAAGTAAGAATAGATGGAATTGTTTCTTCTTTGTTTTTTAATCTAGTTTGTTAGTTTGCTCTAAGCATACATTTTAATCTTGCTGCATTATATCTGACCGAGTAAAGCGTGTTGAAGCAGTTTCAAACAGAAGACACGTCGATCTTCTTAGAATGCTTTTCAGACTCATCTTCTCTCGAGCAACCTTGACGGAGGAATAATTTAAACTATAAATTAGCAAACAAGAGAAAATGTTCACCTCGTTAAATGATCCCCTTTTTGGTATTGTTTTATGATAAGGTTTGGATATAAAGCAGATGGGAAAGGGAAGTTCCGCAGTGTGAAATGGATGGGATAAATGGATAAGTGATTCTAAACTGATCCTGCTTAGACCCGAATGAATCAGATGACTAAACAACGCTAATAACGATACTTAACCATCCGCGAGATTGAGTCACTGACTCCAAAGCTAGGTCATCCTTTTAAAAGGGTCGAAGATTAAAACATTACGAGTATTTATGCTTATTAGCAGTTCTGTAAATCACACCCTTTTTCAACCCTCATATTTAACTTGACCTATTTTATAGTTAAGAGGAAATTTATCTTAATTTTTAATCTACTAAAACCATTTAGCGTTGTAAAATGTAACATGTAGATTTATCATTTGCCATAAAACTACTAATTTAAACTTTTTAGTTCATGTGACCAGAAAATGACTTTCGAATCCTTAACCAGTAACAACTGTACAAATGCTGTGTTACAGCACAACTTTTTTTTACTAAGATCTGAAAATTGTATTAATTCGCGTATATAATAAATTTAAACAGACCTCTATAATTTAATCGCATTTTCATAATTTATTCTTTAAGTAATTCGACAAACGAGTATAATATTTTCATTTTGACTGGATAACACTAATGGATCTGGATGAAAACCAAGTCTGCAAAAAGAGCTATATTATATTGTATCCTTGTCTTGAGTTATTGGTTAAAGGCATCGGCTAGCACTATGGAATAATCTGCTTATCTTGTCGGTTAAAAGGTCATTCGCGATAATACCTCATGAACTTGTTCATTGATAATGAATTGGCGGCTGATAATGCTATGGACAAAATATTGACACATGACTGTTAAACGAATTGTTGATTTGTGTAGATCTCACCAGTTATAATACAATATTAACATAAACATAGGGAAATATTCTGCAATGTAATTTTATCGGAGGTCTTGAGCATGCAATGATATTGCAATGTAAATAAGATTCCTTCTAAAGGTAACTCTTGGTTGATGGCATTTCATAAAGAACAATATTTAGCATTTTATTCAAATTGCGTTTCTAAGGCAAAACAAGATTTATTTAAAATAAATTTCATTAATTGAACTGAGAAATGACCTTATAGAGAATACTCTAAAAGTCTAAACGAGTTAAATAGTTTATTGATTCTCGGTCAATAAAAAATTTGGCTTTAATAGAGTTGAGAATTAGTTTTTCGGTTAGCAATACATTGATTTAGAATGCTTTACTATTGCAGTGCATCTTGTGCCAATTTACCAGCTATCGATATCCTTCCTTTCTCCTTTATCTTTTTCTTCGATGATGACTTCAAGAAATAAATAGTAGTCATTATCAGTTACAAATCTCCTTATATAATTTCTTAAATCTCTCTGTCCATTGAATTTTTGTTTGTGTTGTCGATGACATTATGCCCACAGGTAGATAATTACAAGTAAATATAATTGTGATGGATTTGCTTGAATCCTTTAATCAAACATTTCACCTAGTGAGCTTATATCACTTCTAATTCTGGTTAGACGATTTATAGTTTCTTCTTGTATTTATCGCCTTTAATGTTGTTTGAAATGAAAGAAAAGAGACGGAATCGCAACCTTTATTTTTTTTTCTTCTTCTTCAAAGGACGCTGAAACATCACTTGAATTTATAGGTTAAATGTCGCCATTTTTATCGAAAAAACCCTCGAGTCATTTATTTGTGAAGTAAAAAAAAAAACGTTAAAAAAACCAACTAAAAATTCGAGACAGTCCACATTTTATCTTAAAGTGGAAAAACAGATCGATGTTTTTTTACCCCTCTTCGTCGGACTGATATAGTGGCGTTCGATCGGGAACGAATGTCGCAGAGGAGCTTCGTAAGTATAAATCTAGCTCCGGGTTCGAAGCGCCGCAATAACTTTGGGGGGAGGGGGGGGGGGGCCTGGAGTCGAGCCTCGAGGATATATTCGTAGGGTTCATCCCATGGGGTCGGAGGAGGGCATGACCATGTTTACATTCTACCGGATTTCCATAGGGAACGTGCTTCTTGCCGCATCCTTGCCGGAATCCGACGCGACGCTCGGATTCCCCGACGTCGCTTTTATAGTATTAGCCCAAGGTCCTAATGGTCCTCGAACAATTGAAAACTTTGTAGAGAAAATTCAACCTTTTTTTCCCCCTTCTCGTTCAATATTGAAACCGGTTATTTGAATAAGAATAAATTACAGTAACGTTTGGGTTTCTCACGAAATTGAGAGATGCTAACCGACCCTGTCCATGAGCCGCTCCACTCTGTCGTTTAAGGGCATATAAGGATAAACCCCTACCCCCACCCTGGGATTTTAGTTCGACATGATATTTTCGGTTCTTTACGGTTACCTCCTCACTTGGTTAAAAAGTATATTATACACAAGACATTAATTCTTCCAGTGGCAACTTGATGCAATTTACATATTTTCTTCGCTCCGGGATAGATCGGTCTCGATGAGCTACAATAATATCTGAAAAAAGTCTGCTTAATGCTATTACAAAGTTAGTTGTTTGGACCGAGATCCTGTGGTACTAACTCATATTGGAAACAAGTCTGCTTAATGCTATTACAAAGTTAGTTGTTTGGACCGAGATCCTGTGGTACTTACTCATATTAGTAACAAGTCTGCTTAATGCTATTACAAAGTTAGTTGTTTGGACCGAGATCCTGTGGTACTTACTCATATTGGAAACAAGTCTGCTTAATGCTATTACAAAGTTAGTTGTTTGGACCGAGATCCCGTGGTACTTACTCATATTGGAAACAAGTCGAGTTCATTGTTCAACCCATTTAACTCATTCCACTCTGCCGAGTTTCTCTTTTCTGTCTTTCTTAACCCGAATTTTTTCTCACAATAATGTCGAAAGAAAATCCTTCGACGAGTTAAAATGTTTTCCCGGTTTGTTTGCTTTCATTTGAAATTAAAGTTAAAGTTCAATCAGGAATTGATTATTTAGGTTATATTTACAATGTGCGACTTATCCTCTAAACCAGGGGTCTCAAAACTACGGCTGCGGGCCGGATTTGACCCGTGAGGCGTTTTCATCCGGCCCGCCACGCCACAAAAGAAGTTAAAAAATGAACCCAAAGTTATAAGTTCTCCAAAATTAAATTATCAAAAAAGATCAGCACGAGCCTTATTGAAGTTTTTAGGCCGAATGGATAGTGCTTATCTCCGTATATTGCCTACCATTGTGAAGTCCGATGGCAGAGTGTTGCTTACTTTATTCGCGCTATAGACCATCCTATTCTTGATCCTTGCCCTTCCACCAAACAGATTGTAGACCCATGCGCTAGACTCAATAAATCAGTATTTTATTACAAAAGTGAGTGTTTATATTTTTTCTTTTGCAATTCCTATTGCGTCTTCATAATAGGAACTTTTTTTTTTTTAAATAACTCGTATCAATTTAATCAGTGGAATAATTTAAATGGTATACACTATTTAATATGTTATTTCATCCTTTAATTTAGTGGTTAAAGCCTCCTTGGAATTAAATACTAACTGTACTAATCATTGCGGTAAAATGTTAGAAGTACATATTTTGCTAAAAAAAAATCCAAAACACTCTGCTGTTAATGCAACCGTTGTGAGGGATCTATGTGCCTCCCAGGCTTAATGGACACCTGCCCCCCTGGAACCCAAGTCCAAAAATCCGAATTTCCTCCCCATATAAGTGAGGCTAAGTACTAATGGTTTTATTGTGCATTTATGCATGTAGATGAATTGTTTTCCTTTTTGACAATGATTATTTTTATTATGATTATCAATGTGTATTGAAGTATCTCAAGTTTAATATATAAATATTCAACTCAATTATTTATAAAATATATCAATTTATAGAATATACTGTTCTCTTCCTATAAAAATCTTAAGGTGTCCAGATAGAATTGCCACAAAGCAAATCTTAAATGAAATTTTGTGTTTGGACTAAACTGAACTTGAAAGATTGTCTACTTCAATCGGAATGTAAATTAGAAAATCCATGATTGGAAAAATTCATTAAGAAGACAAAATAATCTTG
This sequence comes from Gerris lacustris, assembly GCA_951217055.1. Lineage (NCBI taxonomy): Eukaryota > Metazoa > Arthropoda > Insecta > Hemiptera > Gerridae > Gerris > Gerris lacustris. The sequence continues at coordinate 41,885,505 of OX578285.1, read as the reverse complement.
GGTTACTGCAAATGCCCGTTATCTTTCCAAAAGTGTAGAGTTACCAATTACTTTTTTTTCTTGTCATTTTATAGCCAAATCATAATTCATTTTACCATCGATTATTCTTAACCTTCTTTATAAAATATCGGGTATCTCATTATAGAAGGATTGACGTAGTTACGATTAATTATCAGTGATTCATTCTGTCTCTTATATTTGATTGAATGTTAGTAATAAGTAACCACGTTAGAAGTAAAACTTCTTCCTTAATTCTTTAGATCAAGTGGTAACTAACTCACTTTTACACTCAGGAGATAATAGTCTCGTCATTTCCAATTGGGTCAAAGTTTTTATTATCTTGTTAGTTAATTAGTTTACTTTCCTTTCATCTGAATGAACTTTACATTTTCCATCCCTAAATAAGTTTTATTTAAAATCGAATAAGACTTTTTTCATATTTTATTCTTTACCTAAAAATCGTTTAGATAGTTGAGTTGTGAAAGGTATAGTCGAATTTAGTTTTAGTCACTCTTTCAAACTATTTTTGAAAAGTAGATTATATCTCGATCTAATTAAAGTAAATGTCTAGTAGGATTGCATCAAACTTTGTATTCAGTTACCATTAGTGTCTCCGGTTCACACAAGATACTTTAATCTCTAATGACTTATGTTACAGCAGATAAATCCTTTGAAATTTGACCTGTTTTTCTGCTTTCTTTTCTAGGATTTGTCTGCCTTTGAGGCCGTTAACGGATCTGTATCTTCAAAAGTACCCTACAAAAAAAATTGAAATGTTGAGTTATGTTCTGTGTAATAACCTAAACGTAGGAAAAAATAAACAGGTCAAGTGTGTGCTGGTCAGCACACAGCGAGGGTCCGTAAGCCACACTGTATAGTTTAAGTAGTACCCTATTGATGGTGTTTGTTAAAATGCTAAAAAGCTTACTTTAAACTATCTTATGGGTCTGATATTCTCAAAACACATAAACAAACATCCGATAAAGTATTTTTTTTGCCACTGAACCGGACTGCAACCATATATTTATATATATGTATTTACATCGAAAAGACCATAATTATAAAAAAAACGTATTTCGTCAATACAAAAAAAATTTTTTTTTTTCGAAATTTCCAAAAAGTGGTATCTTTACTTTTGGTCGAAGAATGTTCAGGAATTTTTTCAGATTTTTTGCACTTCACATAAGCGAAATAGAGGGGGGGGGGGGACACGTTTCACACCCACTTCAAACTTGCCCACGCTCGCCCTATTAAAATTATAACCAAATAATTATATATTTTTGTAATCAGCTCGACGTACCCTTTCATATGATACCCCTCACGGTGTCGAAAAAAAAGTAACATTTTTAACCCTTGAGTTTTTTTACCCTAATTTTTTTGAAAAATATTTTTTTTGAAGTCGCTATATTTTTAAAATATGTGGGTTGGTACAAGACACATACATGCCAAATTTCAAAGTGATCGGACGAAAGGTGTAGCCGTGAGAGCAGGCGACAGGACGGACGGACAGACACACGCAGGAAAATATAAGGGTCCTTGGTTTTGTCTACGGACCCTAAAAATCGGTCCGAGACTGAGACAACTCAGACAAACTTCCTCTTATACGAGTTTATAATTTCTTAGCCCAGAGTTTTCCATTTATTAGTTTCGTAATTTCATTTAATTATTATTGAACATTTTATCAAAATTTATCATAAAAATAACTTCTCCTCAGCGGGTAATCGAACCCAGCCTCTCTCCATCCGCGTTTAAAGCTATTTTCTCAGGAACTAGATTTTTTTTTTTCCGGGAAAACTGTTTATATCGTTAGATTCGTATTTAAATGGGCTATACATGTTAGAATTTTTTAATAAAAATCGTCGTAACCGTTTTCGAGAAATAATTTTTTTCACGTTTTTTCAGAGTTTTTGGGGGGTAGCGCCCCCAAAGTTCATTTCTCAATTTCTCCTCGGGGTATGATTTTTCTGAACATGTATGCCAAATTACGTCAAAATCGGCCTAGTAGTTTAGGCTCCAGGCGACTGCACAGACGACAGACAATAGACAGACATTTTTTAAAAACCACTTTTTTGGACGTGTAAATGTATTAAAATCTCAAAATCGAATTTTCGCACCATCACAATACTTTCTCTTTACATGTATGAGAATGTAAAAACAACAGAGAAACTCGTAAAAATAACCCTCAAAAACAAAAAAATTCTTTATTATTTGTCGAAAAAGGAAAAAATTCCCCTCCCCTCCCCTAAAAAATCTTATAAATTGGGAACGGTTTAGAGACTTCGAAGTAGTTTCATTGCGTTGGGACGACAAAAATGTATTTTTTCAGGGCGTTTGCTACACGTAATTGTAATGACGGGAACTAAATATGTATGTGTCATTGTAATAACGTGAACCATGTATGTGAATAGAATTCTGAATAGTAAGGTGAATAGAAAGAATAAAAATTCTGAAAAATTCCTGAACATTCATTGCGTTGGGACTGACGACAAAAATGTATTTTTTTTAGGGAGTTTGCTACACGTAATTGTAATGACGGGAACTAAATATGTATGTGTCATTGTAATAACGTGAACCATGTATGTGAATAGAATTCTGAATAGAAAGGTGAATAGAAAGAATAAAAATTCTGAAAAATTCCTGAACAAAGAGTAAAGATACTACTTTTTGGAAATTCCGAAAAAAAAAAAAAAAAATTGACAAAATAGGTTTTTTTTATTATGGTCATTTCGATGAAATTATATTGTAGTCCGGTTCAGTGGAAAAAAAATACTTTATCAGAAGTTTGCTTATGTGCTTAGAGAATATCAGAACCATAGGATAGTTCTAAGTAAGCTTTTTAGCATTTTAAAAAACACCATCAATAGGGTACTACTTAAACAATACAGTGTTGCCTATGGACCTTTGCTGTGTGCTGACTAGCACACACTTGACCTGCTTTTACATACATTATTTAGTAAAAAGTAGAATGTTCATGTTTAGGTTGTGCAACTTTTGAAGTTCTTTTTTTTTAATATGTTAAGTTCACAAAGGAGAAAGAAAAGGGAAGAACAATATAGGTAAACAAAAGGAAGAAGAATGAAATGAAATAATAAGAGGGAGTTGTTTATTTGCAAGGGATGTAACATTGTTTTAAGAGTCGGGTGGTCTGATAGAGGCGGGATCTTTATCAAAAGACTGTTTACAGAGTCGAACCAAGGTCAAGCCTTTTTTTCCCTTTTTTCAAATGATAAGATAAAGAATGATAAGAGAAATGATCAGGGAACGTTATAAAGTCGGGTTTATTCTACCCTGCGTTCAAAGAGATTGAACACAACCCTCGACATCCTCGGGGCATTTCATTCTCAGTAAAAGCAGCAGTGAGAACAGAAAAATCATCGAAGCTAAATCACTCCTCTAAACTTCCCTTTGTCGACTTCCCCCCGTAGAATCCAGTTCAAGCTCAACTGCTGACAAGACAAAAAAAAAAAAAAAAGATAATGTGAGAGATACAGATTTGTTCTAAAGAAATTCAGTTCTTTAAAATGTCAAACACTAATAAAGTGATTGAGAGGATGAATCGATGTTTATAAAAGAAAATGCAGTTGCTTGAAGTATCTTGCGTTTCAACTTTTAATACTTGTTCATGTTCCGTGGTTTAGAGCATAGATATGTACTTGCAACCAGACCTTTTTATTTACTAACTGTTGTTGATTTTTTGAACATTACTTTCTATTATCTTACATTCCAATCGATGCATTATTTAAATAGCTTTATTCTTATTGGTTTAAGAATACTTTCGTCACATATTTATCTTGAAGTTTATATAATATCCCAAATGACTTAGATTGATCGATATGTAATATTTAAAATAATCCCTGAGGGTTGACTCATACCGATTTTTCTGGAACGTCAATAGATACAATTTATTACCATCCAGGAATTTGTGTAGAATGCGAACACTTATGATAATTTACGCGTATCACTGCATCTTTGTAACCTCTTAAGTGACAATCTTCAAACTTTGCATGATGTTTACCTTGATTGTTAGGGTAACGGCTCTAAATTTGTTTTTCACAATAGAGTCTACTTAGAGCCGTTTCAGCGCACTCTTTTGTTCCTATCAGATGATCTAATTCTGTATTTTATCCTCATAATTATAAATTAAGTTTCAGATTGTGTGTGACTTGGATTTGAGGAACGAATGAGCTCTCAAATCAAACCAAAAAAGTTGCTGGCAAGAAAGCTTTATCAAATTTAATGTCTGTGCTGTTCCCCAATAGTATCAGAGACACATAAAATATTTAATTTTGAAAGGAGTATAAAATTTAGATAATCTTCTTTATAAAGTTGTTCTTTGGAGGTATATAGGTCCATGAAATTATAAATGAACAGTCTCTCTAGGGAAGCATGGGAATTAAGCTGACATATCATTAATTTTGACTGCTTTATTTTGTTCACACCTTCTATTCTTTTAATGAAGATTATTCTCAAGTAAGAAACATGGATTAAGTTCGAGATTTAAGGTGCATAATTTATTTGTTCTCAGTTCACCTTCACATCTTGTGCAGTATGACTTAGTTTTATGCTTCGTATAACAGTTGTTGTTGTGGCTTGCCAATGATTCTTTTTTTATTTACACTATATTTTTTTTCCTCTCAGTAGAGATAGTTGTCCAAACACCGTTACGTTAAGCCCGTAATTTTTGGCACTGAATTTATGTGCACTACACTTGTGACACTAAATTTATTTGCACTACACTTGTGGCACTAAAAATACCTAAATAATTTCCTAAATTATTTCAAGTCCGTTTCTTAAAAATTCTTTCTATGTCTGTTTATACTCTGATTTTTACTGTAGTTCCTAGTTTCATACTCCACCTTATTTCATTGTAATATAATCACTGAAATGTACTCTTTAAAAAATTATGTATTTACCCCAATATGTAGGGTGTATTTATTTCAGATGGCCATATTGATAGGGGTGTTTCTACTGGGGATTTCGAGCAAAGTTCATATAAGTTGCAATGAATTAACAATCATTGGAAAGATCATAAAACTGCCTATAAAATTATGGATGTTATAGTTAACTTTTTGGACTATTTAGTGTGATCTACCTGTTTATAAACAAAAGAATAGATTTTTTTAAATTTTTGAAAACCTGGCCTACTCCATTAAAAATATTATAAAATATATCACTTTTACGCGTTACGCGTTTACGCGAGCGTTGCGCGCGAACGCTGGGGCGGATAACGTTGTCCACCGAACTCGTCCAGGGAATTTGTTAAAATGATGAATGTGTACCAAATTTTAACTAAATCGGTCAACTTTTTTCAAGATTCACTTCCGGGATCCACGACGCTGTAACGTGGAATTAGGAACTTCTTTCCAAAAATCAGGTCATGCGTGCAGTATTATAGGGCTTAATAGTGATAATTTATATCTTCTTTCATAAAATAATAACTAATAAGGCTCACACCAGCTGCAAAATCTTTTCTGATCTTTCCAATGATGGTCATTGTTCCAAAATTAATATTTTTGAGTGTTTATAAATTTTCAAGGTAAAGGGCGATTAATTTTAACAATAACATTTTGTTTTTGGTTGTAGCCCCTACACCGTAGAGAATTGGACTGTAGCATATATAAACTTTTTTTGCTCCAATTGACCTGTAGATACACCCCTTTTAATTATTAGGTCATCTGAAATTGATACACCCTGTATAAACATGTTGTTTTTACAGGTAAATTATTTGAGAAAGGTTGATCAATTTTTTTTGATCGAACAACGTTTATTTCTTCTACGGATCGACCTTGTTCCGTTAACTTATAATATAAAAAATTGACGGTGTAGAAATCTTCAAAGTACTTACTTTTTCCCCCACGCTATTTTTTATGATTATTTTAAAAACTTTTCTTAGAATCATTATATACTATGAAGTCTATAGAAATTAAAACTCAAATCTATTTTTTTTTTTATTATTTTTTCATTCGTATTTCATTTCCTTTTTAATAATTTGAAAGAAATGAAGTAAAGTAAAGAATACCCTTGAGTATTTCATCTGAAACCAAAATATCGATGCTTTTCAGTCAGAGACAATTTTAAATGAAAAATAAATTATTTCCAACTACAATTTCTGATATGATTGGAATAAAGGAAAATAATACTGAAGCAAAAATGAGAAAATACAATGATTCTAAGAAAAACAAGAGTTAAAACATTGTAAGTTTCTAATTGAAACATATTTTTGAAACATATGTTTCAGCATCAGACAACACATCTGCTCCTGAAAATAAGTTCAGGAATTAAATTAAACCAATTCCCATCTCTCAAGAGAATTCCACGAAACGAGGCAACTTTGAATAAACAAAACCTCGCACAAGAAGATGAACAACATTATTTGTTCAGACAATATAAAAAACAAGTTATATACCTTGTTATTATCGTAATCAAAATTTATTACACGCATTTCTTCATTTTATTTTTTGTAATATACGGGTATTCCTTGGGGGTAAAGCAACCAATTGCTAATTCGGCATCGTTTTCTCGAATATCAAATGTTCGTATTTATATAATTAAAATTAATCAAATTCTTAACAAAACACAAGAATATTATATCAAATTAATTATCAGGGCCCTCAGAATTTTCATTAAACATTTGATTAATCTTAAAATACAACTCTATATTATCAGTGGCGTAGGTAGGGCATTAGGGGCCCCCGCAAGAACTCTTTGGGGGCCCCTCGCCAAAGAAAATTAATAAGCAAAAATAAAAAAGGCGTTGAGAACTGAATGGGGCCCCCTGACAATTTTGTCGAAGTATGATTACAAGGTAGGATTTTATTTGTTATGCTCTAAAGGGGGCCCCCTTCGACATTGGTACACTAGGATTTGGGGGCCCGCCAGCAATGCGGCCCGTGTGGGCCCTTAGTTACGCCACTGTATATAATATTTTAGATATGGGAGCGTCTATTGAGGTCACTTAAGGAATAATAAAACGTAAATTCAAACTCTTTATAAGCCAAAGCAGCTTTCAGCCTTCATAAGGCCACTATCAGGGCGTAAGAAAATTTAAATAATAACTAAATCGATTAAAAAAAAAAAATGTTTTGATCGATTTAGTTGCTATTTTAAGTTGTTTAGGTTTTTTTTTCTATTAGTACCTTTTTTTTATCTCCTACTGTTTGTTCTAAGGCACTGATGGCCTTATGAAGGCTGAAAGCTGCTTTGGCTAATAAAAGTTTGAATTTACGTGGAGAGACAGCTTTATTATTCCTTAAGGTGACCTCCATAAACGCTCCCATTTCTAACAAATTATTAATTGTGTATGACGTAATTTACAATTTCATTTAAATACTACTTAAACGTTAAACAGCATCGGATGTGTGGTACTTGCATGGTAACCACATATCTAGGTTCAATTTCTGAACTAGGCCTCTTCGGTCAGAATTCACCCATCATCGCCATGTATAAATGTGTAGCAGCTCATGTTAAGTGGCGACTAATTGGTTTGCGTATGTCCGTTGTAAGATTTATACAGCTGACAGCACGGAGTTAGTTAGTCTTTTATGTATACATATATTGTAATTTAAGAATATAGAGTGTAGAGCCTTAGTTACTGCCTTATGGTATATTGAACGCATTAGTTGCTGCCTTATGGTAAATTTTATGTCTTAGTTGCTGCCTTATGGTATATTGTACGCATTAGTTGCTACCTTATGGTAAATTGTACGTCTTAGTTACTGCCTTATGGTATATTGTACGCCTTAGTTGCTGCTTTATGGTATATTGTACGTCTTAGTTGCTGCCTTATGGTATATTGTACGCCTTAGTTGTAGTGGTATATACTTGTACTATCTCACATCTTTACCATATGTATCTCTCTTTATTTCAGTTGAAAAGGTTAGCCTCTTTAACCAGGTCTAAAAGTCTTTTGACTAGCCCCTTGACCTCAACAGCCTCATTCGGTTTGACGCAATAAGCGGATGAGTTTAAACTTTTAAAAGCTAGAGCTTTACATTTATATACTACTGATACGGCGAACAAAATTTGCATTTTTCTCTTATTTTATCCATATTTGTTTACAATTTAGCTTCCTCAGAAAACATTTTTCGGTGAAAACTTACATATTATTAATCAACCTGAAAAAGCTTTAAAATTATATGTAACATGCATAAAAGCATAAACTATTTTTTTTTCAACACCCTCATCCATATTTATTTTCAAAATGGCGGCATAAAATTAATTTTTGTAATGATAGTTACATATTCTTCTTATTCTCTTCAAGACCTTTAAGACAATGTATAACGACTAAACTTTTTTTTTATACATCCGCCATATTGGACGATATCTTAAAAGTATTAAGTTTAAAATATCAAAAGACTACACAGTTGTCACAAATGCCGAGATGCGCTTGTGTGCTAAATTACGTTTAAATCGGTCTATTTTTACGCCAGTAATCTTTAGTCAAACACACAAACAATCAAACCAACTTTTAAAATCCCGTTTAAATGTCTGTGGAATGAAGAGCTTAGTGTTAGTGCATGTCGCAGTTTGTGTATGTATATGGATAGCGTTTGTAGATGTTTTCATCGTTCACAGTTTCCCCGTAATAAGTCCGGTGACTATTGATTATCAGTTTTGGTTACATTACATTTTTGCAGTCTTTGTCCAGGTTGCAGTTGTAACATAGCTATTTTAAGTTTTACTGCCTCTCTTCTTAAGGTATATTACTATGTTTGTTGCTTCTACTGTCATTTTGTAGATAATCTGATAGTAAATAAAACTCAGAAAGCTAAATTGATTGGTTGATTGCCAGAAGAAGAAACGACAGTAGTTCCGTTATTTTATTTCAGACCGGTTTAATTGATCATGTGTCGAGTATTTGTGACAAATTTAATAATTTTAACTTAGTTATATGATATTGTATGATTTATTAAACGGGTTTTGTCTATAAATCAGCCAAAACTAAGACCTTTTCACTTAATTTTATATGACTTACTCAAAAGTATCAATTTATTTCATGTATAATACAGGGTGGGCAAAAAAAACCCGCACTTTTTTGAACACTTATAGCTCAGCTTCTGTAATAGATAGACACATGATGTTTGCGGGGTCTGAAAACTACATTTTTCTACTTTAAATTTCAGATCTATAACTTTAAAATAAAAACTATTGGGTTAAAGCCTTGCAATGATGGTTTGAAAAAAGGTCATAAAAAAAGTCGTTGTCCGGGTAGTAATTCGTTTTTGGTATTATAGTTTTGATAGATATAGTTTGATAGACCATTTTACCATATGGTGGAGGGGGGGGGGGTGTCTTTGTAGGTAAGTGGGAGGAGATGTGTTAAGCACAATGTATGTTGCCTGAAATTGAAGATCATTGCCAAATTAGACGTTTATGCAAGATGGTGTCCTTGCAAGATTAGTCTCCTTGCAAACAATTCAAAACTTGCTAGAGAATTGCCCAGACTTCAGGCAAGTTTTTAAAGTTATATATATGAAATTTAAAGTAGAAGAATGTAGTTTTCAGACCCCGCAAACCCCATGTCTCTATCTATTACAGAAGCTGAGCTATAAGTGTTCAAAAAAGTGAGGTTTTTTTTGGCCCACCCTGTAATGTTTTCTATGACTATATAGAAAGGAATTTTAAACTTCATTGATTTTCCTTATCTAAATGAGCCAGAACTGTAAATGGACACAAAAGCATTGCGAGACAACTATAAAAAGCGCTTTTTGAAACTCTATCTTAAAGTATCGAATTTTTTATCGAAATAACAACCAGACTAATATTTGCAACAGGTGTTTCATCCTCCCACTTGATATTGCATGTTTATACGTTATATAATAAACTAGCTTTCACCCCGCGCTCCGCGAGGGGCTCATGCTAGGTATTAGTGGCGATGTTTCCTATAATTAATTTTATTTATTTAAATAGTTTTGTTTCCAAAGCCTTCTAGGAATAAAATCAGGACTATATTACACATCATTAATTCCATAATTAATTCATCATTAATTCCACTAAGAATATAATATTCTCCAAATCGTAGTTTGGAGTCTATCTATATATTTAAAAAATAGCCAAAAGAAACTAAGTAATATAGTAATAACAATGCTAAAAAAATAGTATAATACATAAGAAAATAAACGTAGACAAAACCATTTAGACTGGGAAGTGTGGGAAGTGATTGAAAAATCATCAACCATGATGGTGCATTGATTTAATTACCAGTCTCTTCTCAATACGGCAGTTGCACCAGTAAATATTTAATAACTCTAGTTCTAGAAAAAACTAATAAAATTATAAATACTCGATTTAAAGAGGATTAGTTTGAAGTTTCAGCATTTCAATCAGAAATTAAATCGGTCAACAATTGCGGACGCCATATGCGCTCAAAGTCAAATTTCATTTAAAGAAAAAAAAATTAGCTCTATTTAAGGTAGAACCGATGGACATATGACAAAAAAATCATAGGACCAAAGTTGTAGATCTTATAAAATCAGTTACTGTTGTAGCTAATCGACTTACCGTTTAGCTACAATAAGCCTCCAAAAAAGTTTGAAGTGCATCCGCCATCTTTAATTTTTTAAGGGCGGTAAAAATATATTTTTTTAACTTTTCGGATTTTTCCAGTCGGTTTGGGCCAATTTCTGACCAAACGCAAAAAAAACCGCGAGTCACTAGGTGGTCTAGAAGTACCCAAACATTTTGAATAGCGAGTCTGTGGGGTTCGGTTAAGGTGGGTCAATCTATTTTTTTTTAGGTTGTTTTTTAGGGTTTCGTTGGTTAAACCAAAAAAAGAAAACCTTATAGTTTCGTTCATGTGTCTGTCTGTCACTCTGTACGGTTTCAATAACTTTTGAATAAATAGAGATAGAAACGTGAAACTTTCCAATATTAAATACCGTTTTGACGCGCACACAGGAAAAATATAGCGAACTCAAAATTATCAGCTGTTCAAATCCAAAATGGAGGATAACTCACGTCATGCGAAATTTTTTTTTTTTTTAAATTTTGAGTGGGGTATCAAATGAAAGGTATTGAAGAGTAGATTACAACAATATATGCCACTTAGGGAAAGTGATCAATTTTCGGCGCCATTTTGTCAAAAAACATCGAAATTTTGCATGTCCTCCCCCCTCCCCCCCCCTAAAATCGTATTTCCGCTGTTACAAAAAATATAGAAAAATATGCAAAATGTGCGGTCTGGTGGGCCATAGAAAAAATAAGATTAGCAATTTGATCTGATTAACTGGGAATCCAAGATGGCGGATAATTCATGTCACACGAAAATACATAAATATTTGTTTTAAATTTTGTGTGGGTTATCAAATGAAAGGTATTGAAGGTTAGATTAAAAATATATATACCACTTAGGGAAAGTGTTTAATTTTCCCCCCATTTTGTCAAAAAACATCAAAATTTTACATGTCCCCCCCCCCCAAAAAACTATATTTCCGCTGTTTCTAAAAATATAAAAAAAAAATATGAAAAAAGATGGCGGCTGATTGATGTTTTTTTTAAAATTTTGAGTGAGGTATCAAGTGAAAGGTATTGAAGAGTAGATTACAAAATATAACACTTGTGGAAAGCGTTTAATTTTCTACGCCATTGTGTCCAAAAACATCCAAATTCCCCCCCCCCCCTTACTAATTTCATGTTTACAACACCAACGAAACACGAAACCTTTTTTACGTGAGACTTCACGCACTACAAATTTATTATACATTTTTGTTTTTATATATTCTCAATATTTTTCGATGAAACCAAGCCTACAAATTGCCCAACATGTTTGCGCTCATCTCTGAAAAAAAAATCGATATCGTTTAGCCAGTTTTGCGCCTATAAAGTTTGACTGGAGCGACAGACATTCACACATACACGAGAAAAGTGAAGACCGGATTCGGTTTTCGGAATGCATAAAATGAAAAATGATCAACAAATTTTCAATTCTGGCCAATGTACAGACAAAACTTTAATTTTATATGTATAGATAGGATACATATTTAGCTGAAGGTTTTTGGTCACTATTTTTATACGGCGTGTTGACACTGTAAATGAGTGTAACTTCAAGAAGAGCCAGTAGTTGCGTGCTCTATGCTTTTCTGTGTCGTGTTACACGGCTTTTAAAAAAAATCTGATATTTCCATAATGTACAAGCTCTAATGTAACACTGATATTTATTTTATCTTGAGATAAAAGGTCAGAAGAATCGACATTGCCCTCATCACAGAAACACATTTCACTACACGTTCACACTTTCACATACACAATTACACAACATACAGAACAGATCACCCTGATAACACTGCACACGGGGGTAGTGCGATTCTAATACGAAATTCCCTTTCCCACTTCCTTCTACCACCAACTTGCACAGCATCTGTTCAGTGCACCTCCATATCTCTAACCTCATCACCTTTTAATTATACCATATCTGCTATCTACTGCCCTCCAAGTCAATCTGTTACACAACAAGACTTCCTATCCTTATTCCAATCCTTTGGTCCTAAATTCATTGCTGGTGGGGACTACAATGCAAAGCACCCCCAATGGGGGTGTCGTGCTCGTAATCCTCGCGGCCTCTCCCTCCAAAAAGCTCTATCCTCTACCAATTACCACATCCTTTCACCTGGTGAATACACCTACTTTCCATCAGATCCTAACAAATTACCTGATATATTAGATTATTTCATAACCTCTTCCCTAGCTAACCTTCATCCAACTGCTTCTGTACTTCATGACCTTTCCTCTGACCATAGCCCTGTTATTCTCACACTGGATCTTTCCCCTTCTGAAATTCCTCCCAAATCTAGACTAACTAACGGACATGTTGACTGGAACCTATTTCAAACTCTAATTGAACAGAGACTCGACCTTAATGTTTCATTAAAAATACATGAAGAAATCGACGAAGCCGTACAGTTACTGACCGACACGATACAGACTTCAATCTGGGACTCGACAGTACCATATGTTTACAAGAAAGACTATAGAAAAAGTTTACCGACTGACATACGAGTTTTAATAACTGAAAAAAGACGTGCTAGAGCCCGTTGGCAAGAAACTCGTTATCCATCAGACAAACGTACTTACAATACTATTCGTAGACAACTAACTAACTTACTCAAACGATACAATGAGGATAGATTTGCAGAATTCACGTCAAACATTACGGACAGAGACAAATCTTTATGGAACGCGACCAGACGACTCCTCTCCTATAAATCTACTCCTTCCCCACTCCTAAATCCTGACAATTCTTGGGCAAAGTCGGAAACTGAGAAGGTGGAGGTCTTTGCTCAGCACCTTACCGAAATGTTTTCCCCACATCCTGATATAATAGACCCCAACCATGCAAATAAAATAATCAGTGACCTACATTCCCCTCTCCAGTTATCTCTTCCTCCAAAAGCCTTTAATCCCTCAGATGTAATTTTTACAATTAAACAACTTCAATCAAAAAAATCTCCTGGCTACGACCTCATCACATCTCAAATCCTCAAACACCTTCCTAAAAAAGGCATCCTTTTTCTCACCCATGTCTTTAATTCCGTCCTAAGAACCACACACTTTCCTGCACAGTGGAAATTCGCCACCATAGTAATGATACCCAAACCTTCTAAACCTAGTCACCTTCCTTCCTCCTATAGACCTATTAGCCTTCTCCCAGTAATGGGTAAAATCCTAGAAAAACTCCTACTTCGCAGACTTATTCCTATCCTCACAAATTTCCTTCCAGATCATCAATTTGGTTTCCGTACACATCATTCCACTATCCAACAATGTCATCGCATTGTCGATGTCATTGCTTCCTCCCTTGAGAATAAAAAGTACTGTTCAGCTGTCTTCCTAGACGAGTCACAAGCTTTTGACAGAGTATGGCACACTGGCTTGCTTTGGAAGCTCAAGGGCATCCTACCATTCACCTATTACCTTATCCTCAAGTCCTATCTCACTGACAGATTTTTTCGTGTAAGTCTTGGATCTTCCTTTTCTGTTATTTGCCCTGTGAGTGCTGGAGTACCACAGGGTAGTATCCTAGGACCTCTTCTCTACTCCCTATATACTCATGATATTCCCCAGCATCCCTTAACATTCCTTGCCACATTCGCAGATGATAAGGCAATCCTTTCTGTCCAAGAGAACTACCTCCTTGCATCTGATAATACCCAAAGTCATTTGTTACTCCTCGAACCTTGGTTAAGGAAATGGAGGATAAAGATAAACGAACAGAAAAGTGTTCATGTCACTTTTGCTCTTCGTCACAACACCTGTCCTCCAGTCACCCTTAATCAAGTTCTCATTCCTCAGTCCGACTCCGTCCGATACCTTGGCCTTTTCCTTGACCGACGATTAACGTGGCAACTACACACAAAAACAAAACGTACTGACATCACACGACGATACAAGTTACTGCTCGGTCTTCTTGATCGTAGGTCTAAGATTTCTCTTAACAACAAGCTTCGTATTTATAATGTAGTTCTAAAACCAGCTTGGACCTACGGTCTGGAAGTGTGGGGCAGCACCAAGCCTTCCAATTCCCATCGTCTCCAAATCCTGCAGTCAAAAATCCTTCGAAAAATAACCAATGCTCCTTTCTATGTTTCTAACCTTACTCTCCACGAAGATTTGAATGTGCCCTTTGTCCGAAATCTAACCATATCCCGATATAAAAAATTCCATGAATCCATATCCCACCATCCAAATCCTCTTGTACAACTCTTGTCCTCTCTGTTCATCCCAAGCAACCCACCAAGACGTTTGAAGAGGAGGTGGCCTAGAGATCTCTTACCTTAAAATATCTTTTTCCCTTAAATTATGTTTTACTATTATTATTATTACTGTACTTTCTTTTTTTTAAAAAAAAAAAAACAAAAAAAACCAGTTATTATTGTCTATTCCTAAACGTGTAAAATAAGTAATATTAATCTACTTTATCATTATTTTATTATCAAAAGTTATCTTGTATTATAATTATTTTACTATTCTTACTGCTAAGGAAGTGTAGTCACTGGACTACTTCTTCTTCATGTCTTTCCCGCCACATAACCTATGTTATCATTATCACTTGTTACAATTCAAATTTGTAGTTGTGTTATCGAATAAAATTATTAAAAAAAAAAAAAAAAAAAAAAAAAAAAAAAGATAAAAGGTCGAGCTTCTAATGTATATTTCGTTTGAAAAATGATCCTACATTTTTTATGCGAATTTGATAGCGGTAAAAGGCTTTTATTTTGGTTTTTGTTTCTGTTTGAAATTAACTCCCTAAGAGAAGATTATAAGATACTATCTTTAATATAATTTTGTTTTAAATATTTTATACAAGATGATGTTGTAGTTCATTAATTTTTTTACATTCTGCTCCTCAGAGAAAATGTAACAATTAGGAAACTTTGGACAAAAAGAATAATGTATCAAAGAGATGAAACTGAAATGATTTTAAAATACAAACTGTTTTTTAACCCATATTTTGTAGTTTTTTAAATACATTAATTAATACGATAGTAAAGTTATAAAGTTTATATTTCATTTTGAAATTAATAAGTAATAGTGTCATTTATAATAACACATCCTGAGCTGTGTAACCTCGACATTAAACCTACTAACTTTTCGTCCCTTCATAAGGCTGTAATGGGCTCAAGAGACCTTAGAACGTGTAAAGTCATCAAAATCGGGTCTCTCGTATAAAAGAAAGTAATAAACAGGTCAAGTGTGTGCTATAGTCAGCACACAGCGAGGGTCCGTAGGCCACACTGTATAGTTTAAGTAGTACCCTATTGATGGTGTTTTTTAAAATGCTAGAAAGCTTACTTTGAACTATCCTATGGGTCTGATATTCTCAAAACACATAAACAAACTACTGATAAAGTATTTTTTTGCCACTGAACCGGACTACAACCATATAAATACATCGAACAGACCATAATTATAAAAAAAACGTATTTTGTCAATAAAATATTAAATAATATTTTTTTCGAAATTTCCAAAAAGTGGTATCTTTACTTTTGGTCGAAGAATGTTCAGGAATTTTTTCAGATTTTTTTGCACTTCACATAAGTGAGATAGAGGGGGGAGGGGACACGTTTCACACCGACTTCAAACTTGCCTACGCTCGCCCTATCAAAGTTATAACCAAAGATTTATATATTTTTGTAATCAGCTCGACGTACCCTTTCATATGATACCCCACGGTGTCGAAAAAAAATTAAAAAAATTTAACCCTTAAGTTTTTCTACCCTAATTTTTTTTGAAAAATATTTTTTTAAGTCGCTATATTTTTAAAATATGTGGGTAGGTACAAGACACATACATGCCAAATTTCAAAGTGATCAGATGAAAAGTGTAGCCGTGAGAGCAGGCGACAGGACGGACGGACAGACACACGCAGGAAAATATAAGGGTCCTTGGTTTTGCCTACGGACCCTAAAAATTGGCTAATAATAGTGTTTTGACATTTAAATTTTTAAATTCAATGACATTAAATTTTAAATTAAATATAATGTTCTTATCGTTCTAATAAGAAGTGGTGATTTTAATTATTTAAATCTCTATAGTCATGGATTGCCAATAGTTTCAACATTCTTATCTTGTTTAGTTTGGATTTGTCGTGTAATTGCCTTTAGTCGCACAGTTGCCATTAGTTTAAACTTTCATATCTTGTTTAGTTTGGATTGGTTGCACAATTACTTTTAGTTTCAACTTTCTTATGTGGTTTAGTTTAGATTTGACCCACAATCACAATATCGTTTTAACTTTTTTATCTTGTTTAGTTTGGATTAGTCACACAATTGCCTTTAGTTTTAAGTTTTTTTATCTTGTTTATTATAGATTTGTCGCATAATTTCCTTTAGTCGAACAATTGTCATTAGTTTAAACTCATATCTTGTTTAGTTTGGATTGGTTGCACAATTACTTTTAGTTTCAATTTTTTGATTTAAAGTTTGCTGTTTTTCCCTTCCAATGAACAATCAGCCTTAATTCATAGATGAAGAGATTGATAATGTTTATGGATAAAAAGAGCGAGCCCTAACACAGCCTCCTTGAAGTATATTCTTCTATCTTTCTTTATTCTAGTCGAAGAGGCCCTTCACTTTAACTAGGTCTAGAAGTCCTTTGACTAGCTCCTTGCCAAGAAGCCTATAAGAGGTTAAAGCTCTTCCGGCGACTCTATGCAGGATTCATGCTTACAATAACTAATATCTCATGCGGGTTAGAACAGGTTAATACTTACAGGTAAGGTACTTTTTCCCAGATGCGACTCCAGCGATAGTCGCTGAGCGTTGGTCGCTGGCACAAAATTATAAGAGTTTGCATGTTAAGAGTCGCTCGGCAAGGAAAACGGTAACATGCAAACTCAGAAGAGGAGTCCTCAGCGATAGTCGCTGGTCGACTATCGCTAGAGTGGTTGGAAAATAAAGCTTTAGATATAAACACACTGCTAGTTATTAAGCACTCAAGAAAGAGGAAAATAGAGAGTATCTACCCTTGTTAACGAAGGGGGAAAGTTTCTGGTAGGTAAAGTAATTGAGGTGGTAAAAGGATGGAGTTATAAAAGGGGAATGGAAGAATGCACCACTGCTAAGGAGTCGAAATATTCAAATTGGAAACCAACAGAGAAGTTAAAAAAACCACTTGATTGTCAGATGGTTTGAGAGACTTGGAGAAGCCGCGTTCTGTTTTCAGAATAAGAGGACTGATCGATCTCAGGTTAGCAATAAGAAAGGGGGTTCCTTTTATTGATATTAAAGAACGCCTTGGGAACTTCCTGGTCCCACCGGCCGCAACCGATTGTGTTTTATGAACCCTTATCCTTTGGGTCGGGGTACAAATTCCTCGTTAGTCCATTCCTTTTGGCTGCTGTAGAGGAGAATTCAATAAACTTCATAAGAGATCTATAATGCAAATATGATTTTTTTATTATAAACAGGCGAACTTTGTTAAACTTGTTCAAGTGTTTTTTATTGTTATTTATATTATCATTCCTATTAAATGATGGGAATGGAATGTCGTGTTTAGAGGGTCCGTTTAAAAACTCCTTTAATTTTAACATTTTTCTATAATAATGCTATTAGTATTAAATTTGTCTTTTTAAATTATTCAATTGAGTACATACTTGCTAAAATTTACAAGGACATAATGACTAAAAGACCGTATTTTTCCTCTCTAGTTTTCTAAACTGGTTTCCCCTCGAGGTCAGTTTGCCGATTACCTAAGGAGAAACGTCGATAAAATCAGTCGAGTGTGGTTCTCAAGTTATCAAGATTGGTTCGGTTGCTAGGGGCCAAGGTCCTCCAAAGACTTGGAAAGAAACGTTATCGCTCTGCGTCAAGCTTTCTTGGAACTGTGCCACTTAAATAAATTAGTTGGGAGCACATCTAAGACCGTTCCAACGATGTACAACACACGTTCGATACATCGACCACTATCTTTTACAATTAAAACTGACCCCCAACCCCAACTCATCCTTTAACTCGATTATCTTTACTGACAGATACAGCTTCAAATCTCATAAATACTTCTAACTGTTAAGAAACTTAAGTAACATGAAAATTGAATTTCTTCTTATGAATTTAAGAAGAATATTCAATAACGCATTCTTTTTCGCCCAGTATAAAAATGTCTACAGAGGAAACAAAATTTGAATGAAAATCCTAGGATCAGATCATAATTGGAAACCGGGAAAACTATATCAATAATGCCATCTTATATTAAAAGTCTAACTTAAAGTATACATTTTTATTTGATTTCAGAATTTGGGTGATTTGGGAGCCGGAGGAAGAGGATGTTGTAACAGCAGGGGAAGGTGTGGTATCTGACCTACCCCAAGATCTGCTTGTTGGTCAAATAACGTTTTGCCGTGCTTTCCCTTGGCATTTCGTCTTGGATACCAATCTCGATATCGTGCAACTTGGTTCCGGCTTTATGCGCCTCTTTTCTCAATCACTTTTCTCACAAGGTATGTTAATCTTAATGTCAAATAAAAAAAAAAATAAATAAATAAATACTAAGTAGTTCGGTGGTGACCTTGATATTTTCAGTAAATTAAAAGCATGGATTTCTGGGTATCCGGTCATGTTCAATGTTTTCCGACGTTTCGCTTCCTATGCCTCCAGCATCCTCAGGAGTGTACATCTGAGCGAGGGACAACGGGCACTGAGGTCACCACCGGAACACCTAGAAATCCATGAAAGACATCAACCGCTGAAGCCTTCGCACTCTAAGATAAACTATAATTAAGATAAATTCAAAGGAATTGAAATAATAAAAATATCCAACTTACAATAATAGTTTTAAAAAAAGAACCTAATAAACACCATGTTGTGTGGTGAAAGTGCTGGATTTTCAGTTTGTTGTTGTTTCGAATCAATATAACTATCCTGAAACTGTTTCTTGTATTGGAAGTAAAACTGCTCATCCTATAAGTTATTCTCTGGGAAATTTCGATTTCTATGAAGGACGTAGAGATTAAGAAGAGCGACAATCTTAACATAAGTGTGAAGTAACTGAATAAACTGATATGTTTAACTCTAAAGTTTTTGCGGTGCCCCAAGTCTTTTGAAATAAAATTAGACAAAATTAGATGCACTGTGGTTTCCCCAGTCTCATTCCTATTAAGGCAGAGCTTCTTCGCCTTAACGTTCTCGCTAAACCGCCAAACTAAAGTTAGTTTCCCTCAAGTTCTCTGTGACAGCTGGTCTATTCAATCTGACCGCTTTAGGCAGCAACCGAGCTGTGAATTCTTGCTTAAACCTCGTTAAAGCCTTTTCACATCCTGTCGTCCCCCAATTCTCTTAGCATATGTAATATTGTATGATCTCTTTAGAAATGTTATTAAATGTTCATAACTTATTGGGAAAGGAATAACTATTCTTATAATCAATTATCTACACTGCGAAGTATCTAAATCTTAAGTGAACTGTTAAGTTAGCAAACCTTAAAGTTATTTATACTAAAAGTACTAGGAGTTGTAGTACGTCCTAGTACAGTACTAGATAGGTAGGACGAATCACTTGTTTGAACCTAGCTATTAGGTAGAGAGTTCCAGCCACTTCACACATCATACCACTAGTGTACCACCGAAGCAAATGTGGTGTGATCATTAGTGAGCTATGTAAATCAGAGGATCGAGGCATGGGATCGAACCCACAACCTCGCTGCCCTCGATTTACTGATGGCCGAGTAAACGTGACAAGTAACTTGAACCACTCAAACGGGCACGCTTGCTCCTCCAAACACTTACAAACTCTCCTGACATTTCGGCATTTTAAAACCTTCCTCTAGGTCATAGACCTTAATATCTAGGTGCAGGTACACATAATAATTGGATAGATTGAAAATCATAAAATAAAATACAAACATTAAGTGCCTCGTTAGTAATTGCTTTGAATTGAATTGATTAAAACTAATCTAGTGCTTTTGAAAATCACTTACAAATACTGAAACCAAACTAAACAATTTCATAATTACTAAATTAGATTCCAATATTTACTTTAGATTTAAGTATAATAGGATGAAGTATAAGTAAACAGAAGGCGAAGTTATAGAAGTTTGGGTGGGTATAGTTGGCTGTTTAAATGCGAGTTACCGAAATTCAAGTCAATATTTTTATGTGTGGATTGAGGCTCGGACTCGCTTAGCACATCCATCATTTTGCTTTAATCCCAGCTGAGTAGTGCTTGTTTGGACAGGATGTTGCCTTAGTTTGTTTTAGACTTGGAGTTAAGTCCACATGAGTCCTATATAATCAATCAGTTGTCACTTTCTTAATGGCTGTATTATTATCACAATCTTATAGAATAAATAATAAATGAGACAAAGGTAAAACAATAGAGGATGGTGTTTTGGAAAACCTTGAACTTCGCCTTGATGGATTACAATAGCATTATTTTTAAAATTTAAAACTTTTTTAAACTACTCTAGAGACTTGGATGTTGGCTTGGTGTAACATATGTGAGATATTTGTTTTTCCTTTATTTATAAATATAGCTCTTATAAGAACTCTAAATTGCAAGTTAGCATTATACCACTGTATGAATTAATAAAATTAAATCTCAGCTAATTGCTTTTTAATACATTATTTGGTACAAAATTATACCAAATCAAGGTTAATTTGGTGCGTATGCTTCCGCAGGTAGACTCGTAATAAACAGCTTGATTTTCCGGGTAAATATGCGTCACAAAGGGATTGATGTCCGACGTTTCGCTTTCACTTCTGGAAGCGAAACGTCGGAATCAACCCCTTCATGACGCGGATTTCACCGGAAAACCAAGCTGTTTATTACAAATAAGGTTATTTTAGTGTAAATAATAAGCTGCAGCTTCTCTAGCGTATGCTTCGCTAGCCAGAATCTGATTAGTCTAGATCTTACGCAGAAAACCGCGTCGCCGTTTTCTCAATCCCGACGTTTCATACCTATTGCAGTGCTCAAATGATCATTCTTACGAGAATTGCCTAATGACAAGAGTCATTAGCAACTTACTTGTTAGTGGCTAATACCTGTAAACCGTTTTAGGAGACTGCGTCAGAAATTTTCGAATCCCGAATGTTGGCGTGTGGAGACCCTGTCTCAAATGGCTTATGTCATATGGAACTCTCAAATGCCCCCGTAAGTGGTCTTTTAGATTTTCATTTGGCTCCTTGGAAGATTACATTTTTTTCTGTTCCTATTATATCCCGATCGACACGACATTAAGTTATTTCAGAACAGTGGGATCGGCACTTTACACGTTGTGATTGTCATTGTATAACATATTACCTCTCTGTAAAGCATTTCGTCTGTTCTTAGACGTAATTGTGGTTAGGATGCTAACAAGAGAGCTCCGCTAATCCTCACGTGTTAATTTGATCGATTAAAAAGTTATGTTAGTTTTATATGCTATATGTTTTAAAATTTAATTAAAAACTGCATTCTTATTGATACATATCTATCTGTTCCAGGCCGTAAGGTTGAAAACTACTTCACATTCCTGCGTCCTAGAGGTGTGGATTTAACATTCCAGGGAATGATGAGCCGTTCCAACTCTCCTTTCTTGTTGTCTCTTAAAGTAACAGATCCGGATTCTACAAGCAGAACTAAGGTTAAAATCTTGATTTAAAATTATCGTTTTTGAGTGCGAAGCATGTCTAATTTCTCTGGGATTTGACCCAGCTATATTTGAGTTTGTACCTTGGTTTCAGGCAAGTACGATTACCACTCGGCTTCGTCTATCCGCACGTGTTAACTTTATCAAGCAAGCTTTAGTTGAAGTGTTAATTTGCTTACCTGGAAAAGGAATTAGAATAATCTAAATCCATAGAATATGGAAATTAGAAATACGGTAGAACCTCGCTTACACGACCCTCAATAACACGACAACCTCAATTACTAGTGCAATTTTCAAATCCCCTTGAGATTGCCATAACACTTAATGTTAAATTAACCTCTATAACGCGACTATTATTATCAAAACAACCTCAATAACACGATTTTTTTCCAATTCGCAACGTAACTCAGAACCTCTATAACAAGTCGTTTTGAGAAGTCAACCTCCATAACACGACTCTACACAGGAATGGGTCGATCTTGAACAAGTCTAGACTTGAAAACCCCGCCCTCGAACCTCAATAACACGACTGATAGCCAAAATAACCTTCATAACACGCCCCTCAATAAAAAGAGCACCTCGATAAAAGACTGTTTCCCTAAACCCCTTGAGACACTTCTTATCGAGATTCTACTGTATTAGAAAATAAATTTTAAAAATTTACAGGATGGGGCAGGTGCAAGCCGCCCAAAGGATCTTTCGCCAATGATTATTTGTTAAAAGGAAATTTAAAGCAATTGTGTTAAGAAAAAGGTTCAAAAGAAGGAGCTGTATGATAGGATCGAGCCCCTCGTGGGGTATATTTAGAAAAACAATTTTTTTCTTTCAAATAAAAATCTTAATTAAAATATCGAAAGCGCAAATAATTCTTTAGTACCCCAACTATGTTTTACATCCTATATATTAATTTTACATTTTTTTTTACATTTTTATCCATCAAGTCTGCACCTTCTTATCCTGTTTTCAGAAAAAGCTTGATACAGCACATTGAAATTTGATGAGACTACCGTACCTTATATTTCTAGTAATACCATCAGTGAATTGAAATTTAAATCGGAATTTTATTTATTATGTACAAATAATTTAACTCGATTCTTTTATTTTACTTTTTATTTATTTATTTTTATTTTTTATTTATGTATTTTTATTTTTTTATTTATTTTATTTTATTTTATTTTTTATTTTATTTTATTTTTATTTTATTTTTTTTGTTTTCTTCTTCTCTATCACTACTTTTTTTTAGAGCCAAAGTCACCCCCTTCCTCAAGCTTTGCTTACTTGGGGGTGCATCATAAGATAACTTATATTTTGTATGTTGTCAGTTT
The DNA here is from genome assembly GCA_951217055.1 of Gerris lacustris. NCBI lineage: Eukaryota > Metazoa > Arthropoda > Insecta > Hemiptera > Gerridae > Gerris > Gerris lacustris. Next base: position 41,862,121 of record OX578285.1, on the reverse strand, counting down.
TTTTCTTTAAATGATGGAAATAAAGGTTTATTTTTTTAAAGGAGAATTTATGCACTTTCGAATGCCAGAAACCGCATCTTTCTATATTTATGGTTTCAAAGTCGTAAGGCATTTTAATGAGCAAACCGTCTACTTCCCTATCCTGTCCACATTTCATCTGTTGAATAAAAAAACTCGTAAAATCGGTAATACCTACAATGATAACTCAACTCGCTCCTTGAATTTCGATGTCTAGACTTGGGACACCCTGTCCAGACTAGTAGTAGTAGTAGTAGTAGTAGTAGTCTAGTACTTCCTACTAGAACGGGTAGGACGAACCACTTGTTCGAACCTTGCAATTAGGCCATCACTTAGGCCCTTTTTACGCCCCGCGGTAGAGAGTTCCAGCCACTTCACACATCATACATATGTACATTTGTACCGCCGAAGCGAGTATGATGTGATCAATAGTGAGCCATATAAATCAGAGTGTCACGGCGAGGAATCGAACCCCGTCTCGTTCCACTCAAGATTCAGTGATGGCCGAGCAGACGTGGTTTAACCCGCACGGCCACGCTGGCTCTCTTTCTGTCCAGACTAACTACCTTATTACACAATAGCTAATTTATAAATTATAATGAGTTTTTTATAACCCTTTAATAATATTAATTATATATAAAGTCAAAGATACTAACTTCTGATATGAGTTTAAACAGTGAACTCTCGTGGAATTTTCTTGTATCTTCTTGTATTGTGGTTATCCTTTTATTTTAGAGATAAAGCTATTACATTATTTATTTAAGTTTTTGGTAAAAGGAAGATAAAATATAAAAGTAAGAGTTTAAAAATTAGTTTATTATACGGTCTAAACATGATTCATAATGCTCTACTGTCATTTTAAGAACACATTTTTTACTTACGAGGGGTTTTTACAATTGGCATCTAGCCACAATAGTCATTTGAGATTTTCTTTACTATGTTCATGCCAACGTCATATAAATGGTTATATCAGGGAATCAATTACTTACTCGTATGTGAGCCAAAAAATTGCTGCATAAATGGAAAGTAGTTTTTTTTCTAGTGATAAGTTAAGTTTCTAATTAAATTATACATTTTAAATAAATTATGTAGTCTATTTGAGGTAGCAATAAACTCTTTGTGATAAGATATTCGAGCTGCATACAGCTAAATTACAAATAAGCTGATGTAGACGTTTAAATTCAGCTAAACTTTTAAATCTGAAGCAGCTATAGCCGCTTGGCTAGAGTCGCTTGTTCAACTTTCAATCCCGTAACTTAAGCCGTGCGTCTCTAGTGGCGCTTGTATAACTAACTTCTAATTCGATTTTCATTAGCTTTGGTAACGTCATGGAAGATAGAGAAACATCGATGTTACTATCGTCTCTTATTAAAGAAGAGGTAGTAGAAGTAGTAGTTACCTAGTACTTCCTACTAGACGGGTAGGACGAACCACTTGTTCGAACCTTGCAATCAGGCCTACAGTGGACCCATTTTACTTCCCCGTGGTGGAGAGTTCCAGCTATTTCACTCATCATACATTTGTACATTGTACCACCGAAGCGAGTATGATGTGGTCATTAGTAAGCTATATGAGAGTGCTTCAAAGTGTGGGGGAAGAGGACCCCTCAGGGGGTCTCCTCGCCCTACTCCGACCTCGAACCATAGATACAGATCACATCTCATGACACGGATCGAACCCACTAGACAGCGTGGGGGAAGAGAACCCCTCAGGGGGTGTCCCTCCGCGATTCATAGATGCAATTCAGAATATCACGGGATCGAACCCACGACCTCGAGTTGCCTCGACTCAGTGATAGCTGCGCGGTGTCTTTGCCCCCTCGGCCACCCTGGCTCCCCAAGAAGAGGTACTAATTGTACTGCTACTGCAGTTAAAATGGAGTAATCCACATCTTATGGACTTGTCGAGAGGTTCGGAGGGATTTCAAAACATTCTTATACAGAGATTTATTGAAGGATGATTCTGAGCTTAGACAATGTTTTAGTTTTAATATTTATGTCAATTCAATTACGTTTTGTAACTAGGTTATTACCTAGTTACAAAACTGGCTGATAAGGCTGCTTCACTTTACCACAAGACTTATTAGTCTTGTGGTAAAGTAAAGCAGCCTTATCAGCCCTGCTGAAAAACTGGGACTTACACTCAGATAAGCAAATTTATTTTAATAATAATTAAAATACCTAATTTCAAAAATAGCACGAAGTATTTTATTTTCTCCCAAATTTGTCATAGAAATATAACGTATATAGAACAAAATAGAAAAGATGTGTTGAGGGTTAAAGAGACTTGGGTGCTCTTGCATTAACTTGATTAATTTTGAATTAGCCATTATTTCTATCAGGAAAAAACAGTAAGACAGTCAATTCGTATGCTCTGAGCTGCCTTACTAGAGCCGCTTCAGTCGCGCGCCTAAAGTCGTTTCAGCCGCTGCATTGACACGCTTGACACTTTCGATGCACTTTTTTGTGTTTGATATACTATATTCTTGAATATTAGCCAAATAATATGAAAACTTTTAATCAAATTTTGGGTTGATTTTCTCTTTTTTTGCAAATGTTAAAAGTAGCTACACGACTAATCATCCAATTTTAGTGTTTCGAGGTCATCCTAGAAACCCTTATGCTTTTGGTAGTTCGTCCGTCCATCCGTCCGTCGCATCTTGGTTCATATCTCCTGACCTATTGCAGCTAGAGATTTGAATTTTGGTATACAAGTACAACTATTTTGCCCCAAAGAAGGAAAAATGTTGCGAACTTCACAACTCGACTTTTGTGCGATCAGCGAAAAATCGCGAACTGATCACAAACTATTTTATTTTAATTTTTTTTTTTTTTGTGTGGAGTATCATTTTAAAAGTATTTAGAATTTTACTTTAAATCAAATTATAATTATCATTAACTACGGGAGACATACAGAGAAAAATAGACCCCAGCACGGGGACTTGAACCACGGGCCTCCTCTATATCCGTTAGAAAGGAGGCCCGTGGTTCAAGTCCCGGTGCTGGGGGTCTATTTTTTTCTGTATGTCTCCCGTAGTTAATGATAATTATAATTTGATTTAAAGTAAAATTTAATCTTTCTTTAGTATGAATACTACCTAAAACTTAAAAGTATTTAGAAGTAGATCACAAATATATTTCGCATTTTCAAAATGGTGATCATTATTTTTCTAAAATAACCTAAATAGTACCCCAAAAAAAAGTCTCCCATCTCTACCTTATAAGGACTGGGCCTAAAAATGTGGAAAAAATACATAAATATACATCTCTGTAGTCCAATGATATTTCCGCGAGTTCAATTTATAAAAGTTGAATTTTAGAATATTTGGGTGAATATTGCGCCGTGGTGACTCAAAATGTTTATTTTTTGTAATTTTCGAGTAGGGTATAATTTTAAAGGTATGGGAAAGTAAATGAAAAATACATATCGAGTTTTCAAAATGGTGGCCATTTTACCCCCTAAATAACAAAAAAAAGTGCCTACCTAAAATGCTAAAGGATAATATGCGCACTTTTCGCCTCTAAAGTGCAGCTTTTTTAGCAATGTAGGAAATAGTATAATATGTTACTAGGCTGTGAAGTGAGTTTTTTCTTTACCTCGGCAATTACATTTACTGTCGAGCGAAGCGAGACAGTAAATATTGCCATGGTAAAGAAAAAACACTTTACAGTCGCGTAGCATATGCTATTTTTTCCGAGGTAGCAGACAATGAAAAAACATTAAATATTAATCACTAATCAATATATAATAATAACAAATATTAGTACATACTTAAGACTTAAAAAAAGAAACCTTAAAAAGAGGTTACACTATAAGAAAAGATAAATAAAACGCATTGACATCTAGCGGATTTTAATCGTACTAGAAGCATTTCTACAAAGACTGCAGCGGTACTAACGGAAGTTTTGACAACTACCCGCCGAAAAATAAAAATCTTTTAGTTCCTAGGACGTAAAAGATTTTTTCTTTACAGCTAGGAGTAATGAAAAGATTTTTAAGTCACGTAATGAAAAAATGGATTTTAGCTATGTTTTTAGGCTCTAAAGTTACTATTTCACAGCCTACCACGGAAATAATGATTTTTTATGACCGAAGAAACCCTTTTAGTAACTTGCTAACAAGTAATTGACGGGATGTTTAATGCAATAAAACTGTTTGTTCTACTAAACTTTATCAATTAAAAACATTCGATGTATCGTTAATTTTAATCATAATTTATTTGTTTTGTCACAAGCTGTATGCTTAAGCTTGACAAGCCCATTGGAATTGGGAGACAAAAGATTTTGTTATCGATCAGACATAATCTTACCTAACCCTTAGAGTTACCTACCCATTATAGTATTTTAACTTTATTATATGTATATAGGTCGCCTTAGGCCTCATATAATAGAGATTTGTGTATTTCAATCTTTTTATATGATACTTCATAACATTGGTATATTTTATTTTATTATGATTTTATTTTTATTCTTGTCGTATTCTGTATATCCGTATCTTAAAACGATAAAGCCAACCTAATTAATTAAATTAGGTTGGCTTTATCATTTTAAGAAGTGCCATTAGCACTTCTTTAGATTGTTACTCCCCTTATAAAACAACAGAAGGGAGTAACAATCTAAAGATGTGTACGGAATGTTCTTCTTTAGACTGTTACTCCCCCTATCAAAACAGAAGTGTGATATTCCTTTGTCCCAAAGTACATTGGACTAAACATCCCATTTTCTTAATAGCTATTTAGTCAAAGTCATTTTTGGAGTAACAATCTAAAGAAGTACCAATTTAATGCCGTATAGAGGAGTTATATTAGATTATTTCAGATTTAGGTAGGAGTACCTTTCCTTATAATAGTAATTAGCAAAATAGTAACAAGCAAATGGTGAGCTCTTTCCACTAGACGTACCTCTATTTTATAGCTAACTGTGGCACATATATCAACTGGGCCAAACACCAGGGGTCCAAGTATTCCTTGCGATGTCTCTTTATATTATATCTTGCAAGTCTGAATTTAAGTCTTTAATTATCTTTTAATATGCACGTCTGTGTTTAATTATCGATCCCCCAAGCGTTTAACAAGCTTCGACTTTGCCATCATTGGAGCGGAAAACTTGGGTATTTTTTTAATTTTTTTTCTTAAACACCTTTCAGTTATCTATGTAGTACAGCAGTCTTAGTCAAGCTGATAGTCCGCTATAGTGTCAACTATATTAAAAACTTCCTTAGATTGTTGGACACTTGTTTTTTTTTTTTTTTTTTTTTTAGTTTTGTAGGAGGGAAATCATTATCCTTTCCATTTATTACACGGAGTTCTACTAACTTGTTCACTCCGGTTTCGGAAGAAGAGGGTGATGAAAGTTTGGAGCCCAGAGTGAGAATCGAGTTGACCGGGGTCTCGGACCCTCCTGTCCTCTATTCTGAAAGGGAAGCAGTTTTACGGATAGGAGTTGTGCAAGTCGGCCTTCCCGTCTTAACTATATTCTTTTATCCGGGACCCTTCAAGTGGCACTTACATTTCAAAAGAACAAGTATCTGTTGATCAACTGTTGGCCACTTGAAAAAGAGGAGTTTTGAGCGTGCACAATCTTTCGCTCGAGTACCAACCCTCCGTTTTTTTCTTCAACTTATATATAAGGAATGAATGTGTATAAGGGAGCCGTGCATTGGAGAGCAGTTGCCGAACAGTAGCGATTCCATTTAAATATATTTAATTTATTTTGGGCTGTGAAGTGGAAGACCGGTCCTGCGGAGGTTATACAACTTTAACTTTTGTACTGTCCGGAGTTGAGATGGACCATCTATTTGCTAACTGTTCGTGATCAGAAAGTCAAACCAAGCGCTCCATTAACGAAAATGAAAACAAATTCAAATAGTGCCGTTTGAGGTTTAGTATTAAAGAGGGAAAAATTTAAGGTTATCTGATGATTTATGTATAAGGTTGGGAAAACATAATCTTAATGAGTCTAGTCTTGCTCAAAAAAGTGTATCATATTAACATAAATAACTTAAAGCAGCCCCTACACGATCAAGCCGCTTGATCAAAACATCGCGTCAAGCAATGGTGTCAAACATGATTGATAGTCTAGGAACCCGTTTGATGCTTGAGTCAAGCCTTGACGGAGATTGATGGAAAGTTTGAATGAGTCAAGCGGCTTGACGGAGCGCTTGATAGTCTAGAGCAATTTTGATCAAGCATTCCGTCTATCACCTGCTCGACACCCCAAATCCTGATTCGAAACTATGGTATCTACACAATACTGATTTATTACAGTCCAGGAGGAGCAGTTCACTAGTCGAAAACTCCGCAACACAAATTACGGAGATGTATGCTCAAGTCCTAAACTTGTTTTAAGGCTTCACGAAACCTTTCTAAAATTAACTCCTATTTTGTTTGAATTCAAAATTTAATTTGGGCACTATTTAGAATATAACCTTAATCTTCTTAATTTATAATAGCCTTATTATTTACCACATTACTGCTCTCCTGTTTATATAGATATTATTAGATTATATAGAACAAAAGGAATATGAAACTGCCGAATATAATGACTTACTTTCTTAAGAACTAAGACATAACTATTGCTGAGAATTATTAATTTAATTGTCTTAATTAGTGGTTGTGGTTATGCTCATTCTAGGCTTGAATCACCAATTCTGCGTAGTCGTTAATAATAAGCTTTTTGAAGAGCCAGGAGGATTTGTAATACCCGTCTGTGCTATTTAGTTATCTTATCAGGGGCCGATTTCAAAACTCTGACTATATTTTCCTTTAAGAAATATTTTCAAACCTTAAACTAATGCCACATTGTTTAATATGATAACTTTACATTAATATTATCCTTTATGAGACTTTCTCCTTACTTTCTCTCACTCCATAATAGTCCAGTACTTACTTTGAATATCGGAGTTAAATCCGAGCGTGGCGAGACCGACGCCTAACAGCCGATTATCCATCCACCTGTCCGCTTACAACAACCACACGAGCAATGCAAAATGCTGTTTTCGCACGAGTTGCGTACCGTACTTTATCTACGATTGTTTGATTTAAATAATAAATACAGAAAAAAATTAACTTCCTGTATGCAAGTTCGTATATCTCTTTTGATAATGATAATGTAATGATGACATTAATTTATTAGTTGTATTTTGTGCCGAATTAATTATTTCGGGAGGCGTATTATTCTCCTCATATTCGTCATAATCATTTAAATCACTCATTGATTCTCACAAAAAACTCGATATAAACAGTTACTTTTATTCAACAAACAGCAAATTAGTTTTGTTAAAATATTTTTCAAAAAAATAAGGGTAAAAAAACTTAAGGGTTAAATTTTTTTTTTTTTTTCGACCCCGTGAGGGGTATCATATGAAAGGGTACGTCGAGCTGATTACAAAAATATATAATTCTTTGGATATAATTTTGATAGGGCGAGCGTAGGCAAGTTTGAAGTGGGTGTGAACCGTGTCCCCCCCCCCCCCTTCTATCTCGCTTATGTGAAGTGCAAAAAATCTGAAAAAATTCCTGAACATTCTTCGACCAAAAGTAAAGATACCACTTTTTTGAAATTTCGAAAAAAATATTTTATTTTTTATTGACAAAATACGTTTTTTTTTTTATAATTATGGTCTTTTCTGTGTATTTATATGGTTGTAGTCCGGTTCAGTGGCAAAAAAATACTTTATCAGAGTGTGTTTTGAGAATATCAGACCCTTAGAATGGTTCAAAGTAAGCTTTTTAGCATTTTCAAAAAACACTGTTTATACACTTTACAGTTAAACACTATATAGTTTGGCCTACGGACCCTCGCTGTGTGCTGACTAGCACATACTTGACCTGTTTATTTACCATCCTAGGGCGGTAAGAAAGAAGAATTCTTCACCTTAGCGCACGATTAGCGAGTTTGTTTACATTAAACAAAACTAATTTGCTGTTTGTTCAATTAAAGTAACTGTTTATATCGAGTTTTTAGCGAAAAACAATATTGATTTATGCCATTATGACGAAATTGTTTCGCTTTGCCCGATTATAGAATTAATCTTGTGAAATCACCGCTCTTTATTCCCTTCTCATTCGATTACAAATCTTCACAAAGAGCAATTGAATGCCTTAGATAACAATCAGATTGAATTTGTGCTGACTCAATCAATGGAGATACGTTTAATAAATGTTTCCATATAAAATAAAACTATGTTTGATTATGCAGAAGCACTACTAGTTCAAGATAAAACGAGAACTGAAAGGTATTCTTTTACAAACAGATAAAATCTACCCTGTCTAATACATTCTTGTTATTGAGAAATACTTATTTTCTGAACATTGATTTTTATTGTTATTTTTTTACCGTTTTATTAATTATTAATTAAAAAATGGTTGTGGGGAAAGTCTCACGTAAAAAGGGTTTCGTTGATAATGTAAACATGAAATTACTTATCGGCAGAGGAACTGCTGAACGTTAAATTAAAACTTCAATTTTCCTAGAGCCAAATTGCTCTTCTTATTTTTTCTATGGCCGAGCACCAATTTAATTTTTTTTTTTTTTTTTTTTTTTATATATATATTCCAGTTAATACTACTTTAACAAAGTATAATAATTGTTAGGCCAAAAATAAAAACAAAAAAACATTAATTGTGTTTTATCTCATTTCACCCTCATAAAGTTTTTCTCGCAGACTTTTAAGAAATAAATGAATTTACTGTGACCAAAATTAAGGCATAGTAAACCATGATTACTACAATTCTATTATCCCTATTTACAATGTAGCTTGCAGCTAAAAAACTATTTTTAAGAACTTTAAAGTTTGTACTTGAAATCAGGAAAAAATAATTGAGCTGTGGAAAAATTACATGGGTTTAGTCAAACAATTCTTTACGAAAGGTCTAGTACAATTCCTTTTAAAATTTACATAAAAAAAATTAAAAATAACAACCTAAGTAAATTATTCTTCGTTTCTGTGGTCTTCCTTTTTTTATCGTCCATATCTTTTAAATTAAAACAGTTTATATTTTGTAAATATATATTAATGGAAAAATATTATAAAAAAGCCCGACCACAGAACTCAATTAACATTGCTTTGCCCTCTACGACTTATGAATATTCAATAATATTCTAGGTGACGTCCTCATATTTTACTTTTCCATCCCTTTTAATTTAATTATTTCAAAGCAAATATACCTTCAGTGTATTCTAAAATTGAACTCACTGTCAATGTAAATATAAACTTTTATTTTTTATTTTTAATTTAGTTAACTATGAAGTTTGATACGGTTAAATTTATCCGAGAAATGGGATTTATTTAGTTAGTTTCTCCTAACATTTGTATGAGATAAAATTAGTTTATCTACGATTGATACGAAATATAAACATTGTATCTCTGTTTAGATGCGTGAAAAAATATTCTTTACGTACTTGTATTCATTGCGGATGCGCGTTTCATAATTCCTCTTTTTTCCACCATAGTACGGTAAAAAAGAATAATTCTTCACCTTAACGCACGATTAGCGAGTTCGTTTACATTTAACAAAACTAATTTGCTGTTTGTTTAATTAAAGTAACTGTTTATATCGAGTTTTTAGTGAAAAACAATGAGTGATGTATGCCATTATGACGAAAATGAGGTGAATAATACGCCTCCCGATATAATTAATTCGGCAGAAAATACAACTAATGAATTAATGACATCTTTATCAAAAGACAAATATGAACATACATACAGGAAGTTTATTAAATATTGCTTCCGAGCTTACCGAAGGTAACGGGAGCATTGTGTTCACTTTTGAGAACGAAAAAGTTTTGTCTCCGATTTTAAAAATTTCAAGACAGAAATCCTTTTCAGACATCAGGGAACATTTTTGGTCTCGTGTCTGTCTGTTTGTCTTTCTGTCTGTCTGTCTGTCGGTCTGTGTGTCCTTGAATCCTGAAACGTGTGACGATAACTTGAGTAAATTTCGACCGATGTGGATAATATTTGGTACACATGTTCATTTTGCCAATGCCCAGGACGAGTTCGTTGGACAACGTTATCCGTTCAAGCGTTCACGCGCAACGCTCGCGTAATAAAATCCAACAATCGTAGATAAAATACGGTACGTAACTTGTACGAAAACTGCATTTTGCTTGATTTACTAGATTTTACACTTGATCGTACAAGTATAATTGTCCGTTCTAGAACCTTTTAAACATCCTGTATTTATTATTAACAAATATACCATTTGTACAGGGTGAGCCTAGTCTAGATGTCGAAATTTAAGGAGCGTATTTAGGAGCTTAAACATGACTTTTTGTCCAGTAAAGATAGTCTCGATATATTTTCGTGGTCGAGTTTTACTGATCTTTTCGGTTTTGTCAAATTCACATGTTTTGCTCATTATAATGCAAACGCCTTATAACTTCGAAACCAAAAGCAATAGAATGGTGCGGTTTGCAGCATTCAAAAGTGCACAAATTTTCCTTTAAAATGGTTTTATTTAAGTTAAGATATAGACTAAGAAAAAAAAGAATTTTTACGCCAGTGATTTTTTAGAGCATAAAATTACGATTTTTAGTCTCTTCTTACTGCTTTGGCAATGTGCGAAGGCGAAGCTCATTAAAATTGGGGTAGTTTATGAGCTTTAGTTTGACGCCTTGGCCGCCCGAATATCTTTTTTTGTTTGGCATCTTCAGACATAAACGCGTTCCAAGTCCGTTCCTCATAGAGTTCATTCTTCATGGAACGAGACTGCGCGCATACATGATTTTGTTTGTCAATGCAAAATATTATTATTGATATTGAATATGGAAGTAGGGTTTTCTTCGACAACGAGCTCAAAGTCTTGGCTGGCTTTGTCACTTCTTGATTTAATAAGTAGACAAACAGTAACACTTCAAACTCTGTCTTTGGTAGCACATCACGTTGAAATATTTGTGAATTCAAGGATTTTTTTTTTGTTGTTGAGCAAAATGTCGATTGCTTATTCCAACGAGAGGTATGCAAATTTTGATATTGTTCTGTTCGTAGTGTACATACACTACGTTTGAAACTCTAGTAGTGTAAAAACAATAAACTCTAAAACAGAATTGCAACAAAATTCACAATTGAACAAAACCTATCGGTATTTTCGGACCTCCTGTGAACAAGCAGTCAGTTCTGCAATGAGACGTCAGATCTGAATGGTATTGAAGATGGGTTATAGTTTATTTATTTATTAAATCAAGATGAGATAAGGGCAACCTGGACAAAGAGCTTATTGTCTGTCAAAAATCAACTTCCATTTACACTATCACTTTTTGGCATTGAAAAACAAAATTATGTTAGAGCAGTCTCGTTTCGCAAAGAATGTAACTCTATGAGGAACGGACTTGGAACGCATTCAGGTCTGTAGACGCCAACAAAAGATATCTGCGCGGCCAAGGTGTCATGTGCTGCACTCGAGAAACCTTTCCGCCCTTGACTGCGGCTCGTGCGTAAATATTTCTCTTGAGTGCAGCAAAGTGCCACTTTTTGCACTAGTTGCACAAATTAATTAATGCGCAAAACATGTGAAATCGATAATCGAAAACATCGGTAATACTTGAACACGAAAACGCTTCAAGGCTATCCTTATAGGACAAAAAAAGTTAAGTTTTGACCTCTTAAATTTACTCCTTGAATTTCGACTTCTAGACTTGGGACACTCTGTATAATATAATTAAAATAAAAATATTATAAAAAAAAAAAATTCAATTAGTCAACAATTTTTTTTTATATGTTAATTGAAAAAGAAAATCGAATAAAGAGTGAAAAAGGATTATGATTTTTTTTCTTTTTGTGTGTATCCTTTGAAAGGGATTATTTGTTCTTTTTATCCTATATAAACATATCTGGTTTGTCTCTTACAAAGGTATTTCGGTAGGTTTCTCTTCGCTGAATATCCAGTTTATTCGGAGCACGTAGACTTAGCTGCGAATGTAAAAACGCCTAATTTATTCACTCAACCTTTTTTTTTTTTTTTTTTTTTTTTACTGAGTCTGGGAGGTCCTTTTTCTTTAAATCACGCTGTAATGTGGGTCATATCCGTCGTAGAAGCTCTCCAAGGCGAGGGTCCTTTTTATTTCTTACCGTAAAATAAGTTGTGGGTCTAACTGTATTATTTGTTACACTTATGGCCGAGGCTATTTGAAAAGGAGTCTGCGGGACCGTCCCGGAACTATCCTAGATTTGGACCACTGAATAAACTTCTTTTCTTCGAATCTTTTTCCGGAGTTAATGGTACGGACTGAATGTATATCTTAGATTATTATTATTTTTTTTTTTATACGGGTCTTGATTGTTGAAAAGATTCACTATTCAATTTCGTATGTATAATAGAAAATTATAGAATTGTATTACAGTGATAAATCGACACAGCTAACAATTCATTGTTGTTTTGTTTTTACTCTTATCGGTTTGTTCATTGGTTTTAGGGAATATGATTTAATGATTGAACTTCCGTAATCATAAATATTTGTATTTTATTATTTATTAGCTTATTGCTTATTAAAATGTATGTTCACTTTAGGCGTAATGGGTTGTTAATCTGTCAATGATCGGTATTAAGGTTTACGCGTGGATGTATTTCGGATACATTAAGATGTTAGATACAAGGCCAATGCCATTTAGTATCGACGCTTTTGTATCATAATGACCCAGGGAGTCGATTAGTCCTTAAGTAGGATTACTATATTACAATAATAGGGTTTGTCTATAAATTTACTTCCAACTAACATCTGTGGTCAAACCCTATCAAACCCTAGTGTAACAATATTCCAGTTCTCCACTCTAGGGTTGTTTTACCTATATTGATCGTGTGGGTAATTGTCGAGTAAATTAGCCTTGTACGAATGGATATGTAATTAAGTTGGCATCGCGTAGCTCTATTATTAAAGCGAACGTATTGTAATAAATAATTAATATTAAGAAAATACTTAATCATAATAAATGTCATTGATGAAGATGGTAATTGGAATAGAGAGAAGTGTATTGGGGTAACTGGTTGTCTTGGTAACCTTCCTACATTACCCTATAACTAACTCAAATGCCCCGTAGCTCCTGTTTAGTTATTTACTCTTTGGATTATCAATGTTTGATTATTAGCTAGGGAAACTGAAATAAGTTCTGTTTACAGTGAATTTCGAGGTAAAGGTTCGAGTTAAGTTTTCTTTACGCTTGTATCAATTTTAATTTTTTCACGCCTTTTTTATAGTAGTTAAGGTGATTTATATGAAGTTGTTTTCACGCCTGTTGTAAATGAATACTTCTATGTATTGAATTGCTACAAATATATTATAAAACCTGATCTTAAAGAAGCACAACATTATAACTTTATATTTCGTATAACATGAGGGAGAGAGAGAGAGAGAGAGAGAGTTAAGTTACATAAAGAGCAGGTTCCACTTTTGATTTACAGGTGAGCCAATAATACAAAACCAAATTTTACTATTTCTTGCATCTTCTACAATCCTTCCTAAATTACCCTATAACTTAACCCTTTAACTAACTCAAATGCCCCGTAGCTCCTATTTAGTTATGTACTCTTCGGGTTATCAATGTTAAATTATTAGCTAGGGACACTGAAATAAGTTCGGTTTACAGAGAATTAAGGAGAATTTACGAGGAATTTAAGGTTCGAGTTATTGAGTTTTCATTATGCATCAATTTTAGATTTTGCACGCCTGATTTTATAGTGCTTAAGGTGATTTATATGAAGTTTTATGAAAATCGATTCCTTAGATTTTAGATCATAAAATATTGTTAAAATCATTATTTTCTCTTTTCAAACGTTTAAATCCGATTCAATGATCTTTTATCATATTCATAGTTGTGTCTTGGTTGGTTTTATTATAAAAAGTGCATTTGAAAAGAAAAGAAAAAATGTTTGCCATATCGAATTGATGAAGGTAATGTCAATTCCCTAATACTCTCCAGGGGATAGCGTGCAAACAAAATGTGTGACTAACATCCAGCTAGAATTATGTGTATAAGTAAATCTTTTGGTGCCTTCTAAGAATATGTGGTCGGCTATGTTCGTCTGCGGGACATAGCTTAGCAATAGGTATTTGAAAAAAACAAACCGGTGGAGAGCAGCCATGTCCCGCCCTTTTTGGTGGACAATGTGATTTTCATGATCCTGAGTACGAACTTAGTTAGTAGACAAAAAATCAAGTTGATGGTAGTTTGTTACTTAATGAGTGAGTTAGTCAAATATTACTCCAAATCAAAGAAGTAACCTATTAAGTAACCAACTACCATCAACTTGATTTTTTGTCTACTAACTAAGTTCGTACTTAGGATCATGAAAATCACATTGTGAACCAAAAAAGAGTGGTACATGGCCGCTCTCCACCGGTTTGTTTTTTTCAAATGCCTATTGCCAAGCTATGTACAGTAGACGAACCTAGCCGACCACATATTCTTAGAAGGCACCAAAAGATTTTTTGCACGCTATCTCTTGGACTATAAAGAATAGGTGAATATTTACGGGTATACCGGGAAAATTCAAATAGCTCAATTATGTGCCGTTTTCAAAAAATAGATCTGGTGAGGGAACTGGCAAGGTTATCTTAGAATGGTTTAACCGAGTGAGATCTAAAAGAGTGCCGATATCCATCCTTTTATAAGTTTTATGTTGCAAGGTCTAAAGGCTAGGTGTGAGGTCTTGCCAAGACTTGGTTCAAATATTTAAGAGAATGCGGTTTTTACATTACTGAATCCATCAGATTTTAGAGTGAATACATCTTCGTATTCTAATATTTACGTATTTTCAACGTCCACGGGATCTCAGAATTACATTATTAAATGGATCTCAAAATTGTAATGTTTTGCATGTCTGACAATATTAAATTTAATCAAAATAGAAATCCCATCTCGCATGTACCTCTATAATAATGTAGAATCATGCAAATGTATTTTTTAAGACGTATGAAATTGAAAAACTATCTTAAAAAGGCTTCAGTGTGAATAATAATGCACATTCATAGCTAAAGTTTATATATAGAGGAAAGAACTACTTTGATTTGCAAATACGGATAAAACTGATTCCTTACAAGGAGAAATCTGCTGTTGCCGAGAGGTGCAAGTATTGTGACGCAGCGTAAACCCGAGTTGGTTTCAGAGCGATAATGAAGTTTGACGTTGGTTTAAAGGGGATGGAAAAGGTCGGGAGATATTGAGAGATTGGATTTGAAAGGAGGGAATGAGAAAAGCCGTGACGTCAGCCTTGCTAAAAGTGACACCTTACTATTTCCGATAATGTAAATCCCTCCCAATCTACCAAATTCGGCCACTTTTCCTTCAACGCTGCCCTATTGACAAACCTTAACTGTATTAATCCTTTATAATTTGAGTCTTTAATTCCCAGACCATTGTTAAAGTTATCCTTAGAGGCTTGAACCGTCACTCCATTCATTTACCGATAATATTTAACTATTCATCACCAAGGGTAGCTTATTAGGCACTTCTTTAGGTTGTTACTCCCCTTAAAAAAAATACGTGTGGTGTCGCGGGAACGTTAGGAACGAAGTTTCTTACGCTTTTCATAAAATATAAATTATAAAATCACACTGCTAAGTATACGATGCCAACTACTTATACATGGCGGAGTTAGATAAGAGGCAAAATGAAAAGTAATTAACTTATTTGTGCTTAGCAGTAGGAAGTCAAAATGAGAAGAAAAGTTTTTTTTATCATTGAAGCGAGCATCTTGCAATAAATATGTATTGAATATTGAGAAAAAAGTTAATCATCATGAGTTTATAGTTAAAGAGGGTGGTTGTATAGGGAACAATCCTGTTTCGGCCCTACCGGCCTCTGAATTTAAAAATATGTATTATAAAATCTATCACATCGCTTCGCGAAAACGTTTGCTTGTATAAGGTTAAAATTTTACATGCCAGTTTCAATTGCACTTTAGACGATGTGAATGAAGTTTTATTAAAATCGTTACGTTAGAACGTAAGATATCGGTAAAAATGTTGTTTTCTCTAGGTACGTTTAGGTCCTTGGTTGGTTGATTGGTGTTGGTTTTACTAAAAATAAAATATTTACAAAAGTTGTTTGTCTCATTGAATAGATGAAGTCAACATTTTTTCCCGTCCTAAAATTCCAATTTTACATTTGAAGCATACGTTTACGAGAGCGCTGCGCGTGAACGCTTGGGCAGATAACGTTGTCCAACGATCTCGGCCTGAGCATTGGTAAAATGAACGTTATCGTTCATATGAAACGTTATCGTTATGAATGATGAAAGTTATCGTCATCGGTGGATTCCGTGACTGTCGGTTTTGTGACGGTCGTTTTTTTCGGATTCACTCCCGGGCTCCAGAACGTGCTATAATAAGGATATAAAGAACTTTGTTCCAAAAACAGAAGGGTTTAACAATCTAAAGAAGGTGTACGGAATGTTCTTCTTTAGACAGTTACTTCCCTTTTAAAAAAAAACAGAAGTGTGATATTCCTTTGTCCCAAAATACATTGGACTAAGAATCCCTTTGTCTTAATAGTTATTTAGACTAAGGAATGTACCAATTTAATTAGTTATAAGATCACCATAAGTTCAGCGACTGTAAAGTGATCGAGGGGTTGTATTTATGTTTATTTTTTCATTCAAAGGCGTTTTACCAAATACGTCCATTAGCCACTGAACAAAACCTTATCACTATCAGATAATTGATGTATTTAACTTAATATATCAAAATTCATTGTATTTTTGCTTACCAAAGGTAAAAGCAGCTACGTGATGGTTCTGAAGAACGAAAAATTTTTAGGTCTCCGATTTTAAAAATTCCAAGACAGAAATGCGTTTCACACATTTGGGAACATTTTTGGTTCCGTGTCTTTCTCGTCTTTTTCCGTAAATTTCTCGAAAATTCAATTTCAAGTCAATTTATTCGAACCAACATATCTTAAAAACTAATCGTCCGATTATATTGAAATTTAGATGGTCGGTCATAATTAGCCTATTGTTGTTCCCATATAAGTTTCAACCTTAGGCACCTATTTGTTTCTCTTTCACATGCGCACAAACCTATATTTATTTTACACTTATATCTTCAAAAATACATTTTGATGGTTCGTCGAAAGTAGCCCGCAGATAGCCCCAGGTTAATTTCAACCCTGTGTGCTCTTAAAAATGTTGCTAATTTGATACTTTAATACATGAAAAAATCAAAACAATTTTGACAGATTTAAAAAATTGGTTAGGCGTGAAGTCTCATGTAAAAAGAGTTTCGTTGGTATCGTGAACATAAAATTAGTATAAGGGGGGGGGGGGGGGGGGACCCAATTTGTTTGATGTTTTTTGACAAAATGGCGCGGAAAATTAAACACTATCCACAAGTGTTATATATTTTTGTAATCTACTCTTCAATTCCTTTTATTTGATACCCCACTAAAAATGTTAAAACATTTTTTTCCCATGACAGGAGTTAGCCACCATTTTGAATTTGAACAGCTGATAATTTTGAGTTCGCTATATTTTTCCTGTGTGCGCGTCAAAACGATGTTTAATACTGGAAAATTTCATGTTTTTATCTCTTTTGATTCAAAAGTTATTGGAACCGTACAGAGTGACAGAGAGACAGACACAGGAACGAAACTATTAGGGTTTCTTTTTTTGGTCTTAACAACGAAACCCTAAAAACGGGGGAAAATGAAATAAAATGGATAATAATAGGTTTTAAAAGCATAGAAAATAGGACGAGAGGAAGCTATGTGCTACATAAACTGGCAGAGTATTTTTTTATTTCTCAACATTAAACGAAGACAATAGATACAATAATACTTCTGAACGACGAAATATATCTCACTTGTATAAGTATAGAGGTGTTCTAATAACATTTTTTTAAAACAATATCTTTTCTCTCTTTTACGACTAAGAAAGCAAAAATAAAGAAATTAACAATTCAATAAAAAAACAAAGAAAGGATTTAAAATGGTCTCATTAAAAATGGCTAGAGTATTTGGGAGAGCAAATTAAGGACACGCCCCTTTGTGATAACGTCTTGCTAACAACAATCCTTTCTTTCTTTACTTCATTTTTTATTCATTCGTTATACACATTTTTTTGTTATTCTTTTCCTTTGAAGGTTAAATTATATATTATATACATAATTCCTGCCTTAAACTCAAAGAGATATTCCGCAGTATTTCTACTACAAACGTAAATTTAAATCGGGATTGGAAAATGAGACAGTCATTAAAGAATTTCCATTTAAAATTATATGTGACAGAGCCATTCATTTAAGTAATATTCTTAGTAAACCATGTTTTACGGTTTCCTATCTGTAGGTGTAAGGGGAAGAGGTCTAAACACCTCGAACCCCATGGTCCATGGATGATCCTTTAATTTTTTGCTGATATTAATTTGATTAAGTTTATTATATTGTAGAACCTCAATAACAAGTGTCTCAAGGGGAATAGGGAAACAGTCTTGTTATCGAGGTGCTCTTTTTGTTGAGGGTCGTGGTATCAAGGTTATTTTGGCTATCAGTCGTGTTATCGAGGTCAATGGGCGGGGTTTTTCAAGTCTAGACTTGTTTATGGTTGACCCATTCCTGTATAGAGACGCGTTATTCTATAACGGTTCTGAGTTGCGTTGTGAATTGAGAAAAATCTGTGTTATAGAGGTTGTTTGGATAATAACAGTCGCATTATAGAGGTTAATTTAACATTATGTGTTATGGGTTACGGCAATCTCAAGGTGATTTGAAAATTGCTCTTGTAATTGAGGTTGTCGTGTTATTGAGGGTCGTGTAAGCGAGGTTTTACTGTAGTTGCCTATAATTACAGTCGGACCTCCATAGAACGAATTTGATGGTTCCAGAAAGAAAAAAAAAACATAAATCAACTTATAATTATTATTTACTGCGGGCAACAGACAGTGAAAAATACACTCCCGCGCCGGGGTTTGAACCCGGTCTCCCGTATCTGAGCATCTGTACTGGAAATACGGGAGACCCGGGTTCAAATCCCGGCGCGGGAGTGTATTTTTCACTGTCTGTTGCCCGTAGTAAATAATAATTATAATTTGATTTAAATTAAAATTTAAACTTTCCGTAGTATGAAAACTACCAAAAACTAAAATTGAAAAAAAACATTGCTATAAAAAAGTTTCGTTGTATAAAATTTGTTTTTTTAAATAAAAAATAAGAGGTCCTGAAAAAGGAAGATTTTTATCCCGTGCCATTTTCACCCACTGCAAAACAGCTTTATTACGTCTTCATATTTACAACCTCTAGATCTTTTTAAAACAAATCTCTACTATTTGCTTAGAGTTTAATTATTATTATTGAAACCCCAAAATTGTAGACACAGATCTCGGAGTGATTTCGTATTTACTTCTTTCGGGATACTTCCTTTATTCTTCATTATCTAGGTCTTTAATTAGATTAGGTAATTTTTCATCGTCAGACGAGATAGTTGAGTGTTCTATCACGGCAGTCAGAGTACTCACACGGCAGATACAAGAACTATCATGCCTGATTCTAGATACTGATTGGCTTATTTTTTGTTTATACTTTTACGAGCCGTTAAGCCCGTGGTAACGGGCTTAATTTTTGTATCTAGAAAAAAAATTAAGTAAATTAATTTAGATAAGTTATAATATCTATTTGAAGACCAGCAAACATTTATTTTTATTGGAATAAATGTGGTTGCCTTATCTTAGCAATAACAAACCTTATCCTGGTGAGTCGTCACCGTCGGGACACTATTCAATTATATGAATGATCGCACGTGATAAAAGATCTAGGAGGCAACTAATATGATAGCACGTGATAACAGATCTAGGAGGCAACTAATATGATAGCACGTGATAACAGATCTTGGAGGCAACTAATATGATAGCACGTGATAACAGATCTAGGAGGCAACTAATATGATAGCACGTGATAACAGATCTAGGAGGCAACTAATATGATAGCACGTGATAACAGATCTAGGAGGCAACTAATATGATAGCTTGCTTCATATTCCATATACAAGATTTTGTTGTCCACAAGTTCCACAACAATCTAAAGGTTAAGTAATGGTTTGTATGGCATGCGCAGTTATGTCAATCGTCACAAATATCAACAAGAAGGTTACCTAAATGTTAGGTTTCCTTGAATGTTTTTAATACAGTGCGGATTATAGTCCTGAACCCTTTCCAACCTTACATGATTTTATTACAGTAAAATGTTAGCGCATGCGTATAAAAAGGACGGTACAAATAGGGGGGTTGGGACAAACCTTAAGTATTCTGCTTGCGATATGTATATTATATTGTATTTATGTTTCTATATCCTAGTCAGACATAATATTGGATATGGATTTAATATTGAGTAGAAGACAACAACAATGACGAATGCTTTACTGTCGCCGTGTAGAGTCTACTGTACACCTCCGCGATAGATACGTCGACTTTTATAACGTCGACTGACATGATAGTTCATTTGTGAGAAAACTATTACTGTGTAAACGAGGCTTAATAAGGAAAAGAGGATGAATTTGTTGGGGGGGGGGGGGGGGGGAATAAATGTGTCTAATCAGGCCTAAGTTTAGACTTAAAAAGTACAAATTATCTATTTAAATGTCAAATTTCAAACCTTATAAGCATATCTGATTGCAAAAATTCAGTGATAAATATGATATGGATGTAACTAAATGATAAAATGATTGGTTATTGTTGAATTGATTGATTTAAGATGATGTTATGTGTTATAAACAGGTTGACGGGTTAGAGGTTAAAGGCCAGATGGTCTACTGTCAAGAGTCTGAGAGCCTCCTCTTCATCGGCTCACCTTGCCTAGACGGCTTAGACAGCTTGACAAGTCGCGGCTTGTTTATCAGCGACATCCCACTTCACGATGCTAAGAGGGACGTCATTCTTGTCGGCGAACAAGCAAGAGCTCAGGTATAGTTCAACAACCTTCTTAATTGATTGACATTTTTTTTTTTTTTTTTAACTAAAAAACCTTTTCTCTTTTATTTTCTAAGACTCGAGGATTTTTTAAGTTATAGAAGACTTTTTTTAGTTTGACGTGAAAAGATACTAAGAAAATAGCAACACAGTGAAAAATGACAAATTTCATTAACATGCTACTCACTGATGTTGCTTCAACTCCCAAAATGAATAATCTATATGTATAAAAGTCAACGTATTTGTGTGTGTGTGCGTGTGTATGTGCTTTATACAAATCTACAGTTTTAGTCCGATTTCGATGAAAATTTGCACATTTGACCTTCAAAGCAAGGGGAAGGTCACTGTCTACAAGAATTTTCGAAATTTAAATTTTGGTACACTGGGGTACGGGGTACAAATGTCAAAGTAATGAAAACCCTTCATGATTCATACCGTTGAAAAGCTCTTTAAGAGTACAGTAATTGTTGTCATGTACAGTTTTGTTATATTTTCATTTAGTAGGGGGGGTAGATTTGGGATATTTGCAAATCATGTTATCAAAGAGGAGGAGGTATAGAAATAAGTGGGAGGGATAGAATCTAGATATTCTCGCATAGTAAAATAATTTAAATGTTTCTTGATAGTAGTTTATAAACTTATCAAATTAAAATAACATTCCGTAGCGAAGCACGGGT
Organism: Gerris lacustris; assembly: GCA_951217055.1. NCBI lineage: Eukaryota > Metazoa > Arthropoda > Insecta > Hemiptera > Gerridae > Gerris > Gerris lacustris. The sequence goes on along the minus strand of OX578285.1, from coordinate 41,840,542 downwards.
GGGTATCCAGCTAGTAATACAATAAATCTTAACAGACATGAGTCCACACTAAACTTCCCCTCTCAATTGTTGACAAATGGTAATTTTATATTCTGTCTCTTTATTCATAAAGCTAGCGTACTAGTATGTTGTGTACTAATGTGTCCACTGTTACTTGGAACATTGGTGTGGTAAACAAATGGTAGGCATGAGATAGAGCAAGTCTACTGAACTTTTCTACTGAACTTTCTTTGTCTTTGACCAGTGGTAAAACTATTGGTCATTTTATGACCTTCTCTGTTCACAAAAATAGCTTACTAGTGTGTTGTGCGCCAATATGCTTAGAGTTACTTGGCACATGGTGTGGTAAGAATGGAAGGCTGTGTTATCAGAATATTAGATAGGACAAGGTTATTCTAAACTTCCGTCATTTGTTATTTACTAGTTTTATGTTCGTCTCGGTTCACAAATATAGCTTACTATAGTGTGTTGTGCACCAATATGTTTAGAGTTACTTGGCACATTGGTGTGGTAAGAAATGGAAGGCTGTGTTATCAGAATATTAGATAGGACAAGGCTATTCTAAACTTCCGTCATTTGTTATTTACTAGTTTTATGTCCGTCTCTGTTCACAAAAATAGCTTACTAGTGTGTTGTGCACCAATATGTCTACTGTTACTTGGCACATTGGTGTGGTAAGAAATGGATGGCACCTGGAGTGTTATCAGAATATTAGATAGGGCAAGTCTACTCTAAACTTCCGTCATTTGTTATTTACTAGTTTCACCACTTGTCTAGACAAGTGGTAAATTATAAATGTTAATTTATAACAAATTTAATTGGCTAGATAAGTGGTAAAACTAGCAATAATTTTATGTCCGTCTCTGTTCAAAAAGCTAGTTTTCTTATAGTATACTGTGTGCTAATGTGTTAATTTGTTAAATGATACTAATTCATTGGTGTGCTGAGAAATAGAATGTTCCTGGAGTGTTGTTATCAGAATATTGGATAGAACAATTCCATCAAAAATTCGTCAACATTTGTTAGTTACTAGTTTCACCACTTGGCTATATAAAAACGACTGCCTCGAATAGAAATGGAAGCTTAAAATCTTACTCATTTTATAGCTTACTGATTTTCTGTAATTGTAATTTATAACAAATTTAATTGGCTAGACAAATGGTAAAACTATTGGTAATTTTATTTCATAAAACTAGCTCAGACATTGTTGTGTTGGGAAATGATAGACTAGAGTGTTGCTATATTAGGTAGATGTGGTATAAAACAGTGAATAGAATTTTGTTATGTTACAGTCTCATAAAACTAGCTTACACATTGGTGTGCTGAAAAATGATAGGCTAGAGTGCAGTTGTTATAGGTAGATGTGGTATAAAACAGAGTGGATAGAGTCTTGTTACAGTCTCATAAAACTAGCTTACACATTGGTGTGCTGAGAAATGATAATAGGCTAGAGTGCTGTTATATAGGTAGATGTGGTATAAAAGAGTGAATAGTGTTGTTATAGTCTCATAAAACTAGCTTACACATTGGTGTGCTGAGAAAGGATAGCCTGGAGTGCTGTTATCATGGATAGATGTGGTATAAAAGAGTGAATAGTGTTGTTATAGTCTCATAAAACTAGCTTACACATTGGTGTGCTGAGAAATTATAGGCTAGAGTGCTGTTATAGGTAAATGTGGTAGAATTTAAATTTAAAATGCTCTCGTTAAGTATAATATTAAACTCTGCATGCGTTATCTCTAGGCAGCAAAATGGAATTTTGCTGACAAGTTTTTAAGTTTTAGTTCCGAGCCGAAGGCGTGGATAGGCTAAACAAATTTACTGCAGAGGCGAAGCCGAGGCAGGAAATGTACTATTTTACTGACGAGGCGAAGCCGAGGCTGGAAAATGTTAATTACCTGCTAAGGTGTAACCGAAGCAGGAAATGTTCATGAAGCAGAAATGTTTCCTTTGCTGCATAGTTACATACAATATTTTATCTACTAACGGCAGAAAAATTACACTAATTATTATATTCCCTTTTTAATATATAAAAGAATTAAAGAAATTTAAGTTGTAAAATAACGAAAGTTTGAGTAATCAAGAAAACAAAACAAAGGCAAACGAATTCAGTGTTGCCACTTTTTTTATTAACAGCGGTTTTTTATCTCAATTGTTTTAAATAATCACTGTAAAATAATGAAATTTGTTTTATTACCATAATTATTTAAGTTATTTTCAAAAAAGATTTAAATATTAAGCAGAATAGTACGCTTAAATATAAAAAAATGAACAATGTGAGAGTGTTTATAACCTGCGATGTAGTAACCTTTTTGTAGTAAAATTTTCTTAAAATGTTACAGCCTGTTTGTTATTTTGCTCCGTCTTTTTTTGAGGTGTTACAAAAGAATCAAGAAAAATCACATTTTTTATTTTGAAAATTACATTAGTTAGTACAACAATGCGCTTAATTTTGCTGCCGTGAGTAGATAATTTTTTTTTTTCTAACAAAAATTTAAAAATGCAATTAAATTTGTTATAAACTACCATTACAGTAAATAAATTAGCTCGAGATTAATTATATTTTAAACTTGCATTTCTTATAATTTCTATTTGAGGCAGTTATCTAGTGTTAAACTGACACGTCAGTGTACTGAAAAATGGGAGAGTAGTGGGTTGTTGTTATAAGGTAGAGGTGGTAGGATTAAAATGTGAAATGCTGTGTGGTTAATGTAGAATGTAATACCCTAATGAGAAAACCACATTACTGTGGTTATCAAATAAAGGAGCTTATTGAGTTTAACAAGAATATAATTTATTTTATTTAACAATTTTAACGTAGTGGAAAATTTAATAATATTAATCATGTTTACCAATCTAATACTAACCGTCAGATATTATAGTTTCAGCGTGTTACAAACACGCTGATAACAAGATTCAAATGCACGCTCTTTTATCTAATAAATATATTTTATAGGAAGATATGTAAATTAAAAAGTAAATTAATTGGTAATTGTTTCGACACTGTTGGTTGCAATTTGACACTCTTATATATTATAAAATTAAAAGAATTTCTAGAAATAATGTTAAGCAGTTCTTGCGTATTGTTGATTAAGCTATTAATATTATGTCAATTATATAAAAAAATAAAGCAACATTTTTTTTTAAGATTCGATTTCTTTGATAATTCTAGAAATGTATTATAAATTTTGTTTTTTGATATTTTGCCTTAAAAGTCTGACCTTCAGATGGAATAAATTTAAAATATATCAGAGCTTTCATGAAGGAAACATAAGTAATATTAGGGTTCATAAAACTAATTTTCTTTTCCAAAACCCTTTAAGAACCCAAATTGAGCCTGAAGGTTGGTAACACTGAAATGGAGGGAGTTTTAAGCCTTGTATGTACAGCCTTTGGCTTGGCGAGCCTGGTCTGAAATTTGTCAGACCACACGCCGCGGGAACGCAAAGACTCGTTAGTTCTCGGGGTGGCTCGAGGTGGCTCGGTCTCTCCCGTGTAATGTCGGTACTTCCTCCGACAAAAAAGGCTTGGGGCTCAACGGATGATAAGCCACAGTGCGACTCGAGCACCCGTTCTCACGATCTGTTGTGGTTTGCGCAGGTTTATTATATATGACTGTTGACTGTTCATCACTATTCGAAATCATTTTTCGACATCTATAAACGCACTACCAACTATATATAAACTCACTGACATTAGAACACTGTACCTACCAGCTTTGGTGGTCTTTCGACTTGTGGTCGCTCGAAACTCGCCAGGCCACGAGCCTTTTCGCGCCACGACGTGACGGGGTACAACACACCACAAATCTATGAGTGCGCTCGTCAAGTCACAGCCGGTGGGAACAAGGCTTTACCATGGATTCCAACCATCGCCAAGGATATTGATTATAACCTTGGTTTCAGGCGAAACTTAGCGAATGCCTTAGGCCGCTACCTGACTTGTCGGTACGATATCGGTGCGGTATCGGTAAGCTAGTATGCCGATGCGGTAAGATTCTTTACCGAGCGCCTATATCTTACCGATTCGGTACAGATTCTTTACCGCGCGGTAAAGAATCTGTACCGAATCGGTAAGATATAGGCGCTCGGTAAAGAATCTTACCGCATCGGCATGCTAGCTTACCGATATCGTACCGACAAGTCAGGGAGCGGCCTTAACCTGCAATAAAACTTAAACACTCATGGAAGTATAACTCTATCCACTTCTTATCGGTGATGCCATCTTTTTCCAAGTTAAGTTATTTGACTTTTCTGCTTTTCTGCCCAAGCTAAAGTTTGTTTAAGTTTGAAAGGCAAATATATTAGATAACAAAAAATCGATTTGATATGTATTTTAAAAAATATGAACGACAAACTCCAATCCAAAATTTATAATTTACGCATTTTTGTAACAACTCCTTTTTGGACTCAGGGTATCTCCATCCAAATCTTAACTTAAAATTTGCGTGTTTGACAATATTTTCTCACTATACAGGGTGGTCCAAAAGTCTCTCCCCCCCCCCCCCCTCTTAACTTTTGAACGGTTTGAGATAAATTAATAAAACTTAGGGGATCTCTACGATGCAAAGGGAAGTTTGTTTTCATGCAATCGCTCACTAGGGGCAACCGCCCACTTTGCCCCCAGGCCACCCAACTTCAAAATTTCAAATTGGAGTGTATATTTTTGATAGCATATTTGGATTCTACGGTGAAAAATAATAAACTTTTACTTTAAACTATTTTTTCTATCTCTAATATTTTGCCCCCTAGGGGGGCAAATATGGCAAAATAACCCTTCCGAAATAGTAAGAAAATAACACTTTGATCATAATAAAATCTAAACGGTTAGCAATAAAGCAATGAAACTTGGGGGATCTATACCATGTAAAGGGAAGTGTGTATTCATCCACTCGCGTACTAGGGGCAACCACCATTTTGCCCCCAGGCGCTGAAATTTACCATTTTTATACCTTTCCCCCCCCCCGATAGGGGGCAAAATATTGGAGATGGAAAAAAAAGTTTGAAGTAAAATATTTTTATTTTTTGCCGTAGAATCTAAATCTGCTATCAAAAATATACAATTTAGGTTAAAATTTTGAAGTTAGGTGGCCTGGGGGCAAAATGGGTGGTTGCCCCTACTACGCGATTGCATGAAAAAAAACTTCCCTTTACATGGTACGGATCCCCTAAATTTCATTAATTTATCTCTAACCGTTTAGATTTTACAACGTATTATCGGAAGGGTTATTTTGCTATCTTTGCCCCCCTATAGGGGGCAAATTATTGGAAATAGAAAAAAAAGTTTCAAGTAAAAGTTTATTATTTTTCACAGTAGAATCCAAATATGTTATCAAAAATATACACTCCAATTTGAAATTTTGAAGTTGGGTGGCCTGGGGGCAAAGTGGGCGGTTGCCCCTAGTGAGCGATTGCATGAAAACAAACTTCCCTTTGCATCGTAGAGAGCCCCTAAGTTTTATTAATTTATCTCAAACCGTTCAAAAGTTAAGAGGGGGGGGGGGGGAGACTTTTGGACCACCCTGTATAGTGAGAAAATATTGTCAAACACGCAAATTTTAAGTTAAGATTTGGATGGAGATACCCTGAGTCCAAAAAGGGGTTGTTACAAAAATGTGTCAATAATTGATTTATTACTTTTTTGTGTTTAAATGATTCTTTCGTTGAATGTGTACATACATATATGTTTTTATTCCCCTTTAGGGGTTCTTACAGAAGAATATTTCTCATTTATAGCTTATATCTTTACTCCTGTATTATTAACTTGATATTATGAGTATACTGGAGGAGAATTTTGGAAACATATTGTAGATTTTTATTGGAACAGCTATAAACAGTCACCCTTAACGAAGTGTAAGGCTTAGCCGGCAAGTTTGTAAATATGTTGCAAAATATGTTCCAGACCAAATTAGAGAGAATATTTAGTCAGTAGAGTGTTTGCGTCCCGCATCGTTTGACACTATTCTTGCGGGATGATCAGATAAAGTAAGAATCAGCTAAAACAAGAATTGCAATAAAAATAGGGAACGTAAATAGAGAGATCTGCAAGAAACGGGTTATAAAATGGTTCAGCTTAGTCTGCTTTATTCGAAATCAAGGGCAATTTGTGTGGTTTTTCAGAAATATATGTATGTATATATATATATATATATATATATATATATATATATATATATATATATATATATATATATATATATATATATATATATATATATATCTGGTTCGGTCCCCCATAGTTAAAATTGTTATATATATAGTTAATATATTATATATATTGCTTCAGAATTAATATTGCTGTTTAGGTAATTATAATATATATCTGAGATCATCAAAGGATATTTTGTGCAGATTCTATAGTAAGATTGAGGCTTAATGTTACTCATAATGCTAAATTTGAGCAAACTAAATCCTTTATGTTTTTATTATTTTTACGTCCATTGTATTTTCATAAACACAGATAATGTACAGATTGATCCGATAAATATTTCACCTTTCATCTTCTGATTTTTTTGCCAAACCTTATATTCACAAAACTTTTAAAAGTGATTATATTAGATTTAAAACATATTACACAATCTGTTTAAAGCACTGGGATCCAGCTAATTAGATATAAATATATAAGTTAATTAAATTTATACAGCGCAACAATTTAGTTAACCTATAGACAGTGGCGTAGCTAGACCATTGGGGGCCCCCCCGCAAGAAAATTTGGAGGGGCCCCCTCGCCAAAACAAAACGATGAGCAAAAAAAAAAAAAAAACCTCTTGCGTTCAGGGGATTAGGGGCCCCCTCGACGTTGGTACAAGGGTAGTAATTCCAGTTATTTCTGGATTTGGGGGCCCCCTGGCACTGGGGGCCCCCCGCAATGCGGTCCCGCGCGGGCCCATAGGTACGCCACTGCCTATAGAATAAATAGTTGATTTTTTATGAATTTGACCATAAATCAGTGGTTTCGATAAAAATAATTCCGATCATGTAATATCAGAGGTTTTGATTTACTTCGCTCCAAAATTGATACGCGAGATTCGGATCTTATTTTTTTCTGATTGGCGCAAAAGAAAAGCAGTTTCAAATTCTATTTTTGTTTTTTTAAACCTTGTATAAATTATCTGAATAATTTTGGTTTGGATTTACTGTCGTTGAATTTTTTGTAAGCTTACTTCTAATTTCTTACTTCTCTTGTAATTGTTATTTGTGTAACTAGTGCGCAAAGAGGCACTTTGCTGCACTCGAGAGATATATTTACGCACGAGCTGCAGGCAAGGGCGGAAATGTTTCTCGAGTGCAGCGAAGACACTTTAAGCTCGAGTTGCACATTACATTTTTCCTACAGTTAGTTTTTAATCTGTAAATAAAATATAAAATAATAGAGTGTTCATCAACATGTAAAAAAATACTATAATTCCATTAAAATGTATGTACAAAAAAGAAGAAAAACATTTTGCTTAAAACCTTTAAAATATAATATAACATTGTTATAAAAATCTCAATTTTATTTCTGGTTTGTAATGTTTATGTTGATCGTATAGTTTTCACAATTTGTTCTGATCGATTCCTGATGCAAAAGATACTTACTTAAAAATAATTTTTAAAAAATTAAATTTTTCCTTCAGTTAGTTTTTAATCTGTAAATAACATATAATAGTACATTACGCGTCGAGTGTGGAAAGTAGCATTTTGCATGCGAGTGTGGAGTTTGCACCCGAGCGACAGCGAGGGTAGTAAAACCACACGAGCAATGCAAAATGCCATTTTCCCACGAGTTGCGTACCGTACTTTATCTACGATTGTTAGATTTAAATAATAAATACAGAAAATAATAAACTTGCTGTATGTAAGTTCGTATCTCTTCTCTTGATAAAGATAGCATTAATCTTGAGTTGTATTTTTTTGCCGAATTAATTATTTCTTGAGGAGTATTATTCTCTACATTTTCGTCAAAGCCACTTGATTCATTCATTGTTTTCATTGTTAAAAACTCGATATAAACAGTTACTTTAATAAAAGAATAGCAAATTAGTTTTGTTAAATGTAAACAAACTCGCTAATCGTGCGTAAAGCTAAAGAATTCCTCTTCTTTACCGCGCTAACGTGGTAAAGAAGAGGAATTCTTCAGAACTATGAGACGCGCATGCGCAATGAATACTAGTACGTAAATAATCACTTTCTACGCATCTAAACAGAGATATAATGTTTATATTTCGTATCAAACGTAGATAAAATAATAGTGTTCATCGACTTATAAAAGGCTTTACAATATCAACTAAACCAGCTGTTCTGTTTATACCCTGTGTTGCCTTTTTTGCCTGATTCAGAACAAGCAAACCTAACCAAGCGCTGTTATTATTTTTCATCATAACACTTACTCATCACATTAGATTGTCTATCTTTACTTTTTCATATTTTAACATTTTTATAATGTTTAAATCATGTAGTTAGTTCAAAAATAATCATTAGTTGTCATTGTTATTATTATTATTATTATAATTATAATAATAAGATTATTTAATCTTTGTTTAGATTTAAGTTCTTCATAAGTTGGAACACTGGATTGCGGTAAAGTAAAATGAGTGCGGTAAAGTAAAACGAGTGCGGTAAAGTAGTAAGTGCAGGAATCTGCTGTTTTGCGTACTATTTTGAGTGCGACAACAACCGCTTTATCAGTCAACTGTTGGAAAAATAATAAGTAATGATTAAGGATATCTAGGAATCAGCTTTATATACAATTAGATTATTTGCTGTAAACTATTGAGCTGTGCAACATGGTTTAACACTTGACAATGTAATTATTCTAAAGTGTTAAACAAAGTAAATGTTTCAACAACATTATTCACAAAAGTTAATGATGTGGCGACGTGTTGTTAGCATCTAAATCAGTTAAATAAACATTTCACTGGCATCATTTGCATGCTAAACAGCTCGCAAATTTGTCATCTTTTAATGTTTTAATCGGATTCCTTCCTTTTACCTGAAATGTTAAATTGTAGAACGAAGTTTTAAGGCCAGATTTAAGATCCGAAAGACAAACAATGCAATATTTGGATACCTGTTTAGGTAGAAATCGGGACGTTTTAACACCAAAAATAAAAACAATAAAACGTTGTTTCTTTAAAAATTATATGGAACTTAAAAATAGTAATACAGTAGAACCTGGATAAGAAGTGTCTCAAGGCGATTTGGGAAACAGTCTTGTTATCGAGGTGCTCTTTTTGTTGAGGGTCGTGTTATCAAGGTTATATTGGCATGTACATATTATTTGGATACGATTTATGGGATAAATTATCATTTACAACATTTCACAAGCAGGTACTCCCATTATTCAGATCTTATTATGGATCACTACATTTAATACCTGTTATACCACATTCTATTCGTGGTTCGCCCATCGATCGATAAAGCTATTCTTCTTATTAAATTAGAATAATTATAATATCGATAGCACTATTTTCAACAATTAATTGACTAGTTTACTGAAATTACCTAATTTCAAGATGGTGTCCACATTATCGAAGTCATAATAGCTAGGGGTCCATGGTAACTCATTGCTGAGATCTTTGCTTTGGATACTTGAGGTTACCCACGCTCGTTGTTCGGTCACATCATACTATATAAATGGGCTTAAGTGAATTAGCGTCTATCCGGTTGCTGTCAGTTGTAAGGTTATACTGCTCATGGAGCTGCACACTAACCCCGTATCGTCTATTACATATATAGTCGTACAAGCCCTTTGGCAGACCTAAATCCTCTACGGGCTGATGTTGTTCCTCGGATGACAGTTCTTAACCATGTAGACCTGTTAGGTACCATGGGGTTGGATTGTTGATTTGTTGTATTAATTACTTATACTTGACATTTCAAGATAAAAGTGGTCAGTTTACTGTTACACCACCACAACGTTGATTATAGTAGCAGTATTTAAGTTATTATCAGAAAACTGATAAAGGTTTATCATGATTGGCTCCAAAAAATTGCTGATGTTAGAACAAAATCCGATCAATTCACCTCCAATTGAGTGTTTTTACATCCAGTTGAAAAAGAGTGTTTTAATGTCAAAAGGTGCAGAATCCAATGTCCTAAAATAGGAAATTCAACTTTCATTGAAAATTTCAAGTTGTCGTTGAAGTCGCTTGATATCCTTATCTTCAAAATAACTATGTAAACAGCAAAGAGATGAGCATCCATTTAAAACATAACGTTGGTGAATTATTGTTGGGTAAATACTGCACACAGCTTAATGTATTTCTTGCATAAAACACGTGTAAAGTAATTTTATTAATGGACAAAATGGGATTTCAGCTTAGTTATATTTTCCAAACGTTGCATTCTACCAGGGATAGTAGGATGGGTTACGGAGAGGAGATGTAAAAGAGATTAAAATCCTTAGTGAACCCATTCTAAAGAAAATTTACATTTGTAAATTGTACGTATATTAATCCTAAAGACTCGAGTAATTTTTAATATAAAATTAGATTAGATCCTGCTAGTTTTTAATGTTGTTTCTTTAAGATCGATGTTGTTTCGGTTTTAAGAACGGGCATGAAAAGACCAACATTATAACCTATAAACTAGGCCTGAAAAGTTACTTTTCGTCTCTACTGGAGATAAAATTAATTTTTCCTTGCCAGTTTCATTTACTTCTGATGGCTATGTTACCTTACACGTGACTACTGATTTCGCAGCTACTGACCGCAGCACCGCATTATTATATATATATCTGACCAAATGTTTCTCTAAAAGCCCCTAGCTACATTGACATTTTCATATTGGTATTTTTCTGAATAGGAGGGCTACGGTATTTGAAAATGGATTAACTTCATCGCACCGAATAAGGGTGTGATATTTTCTATGCATTTGACCTCGATAGGGATCGAACCCCAGATATATTGATAATTGGACGCATATGCTTGTTGCAGAGGGTTTGCAATTCTCAACCCCCTCCCCCTCTCCCCATTAACGATATTATTATTCATTAAACATTTCCATTATAACCAAATTATAATAACGATGCTGTCGGTTATCTTGTTGAAGTTTGTTCAGGATAGCTCGCTTTATTATATGCTAATTTTAAATCGGGATTAAAAAAAGAAAAATAAGAATATAATCTATACCTTGCTTTCTATTAACGGTTACTTAAAAAGCTTTAATGTTAGTTTTTCTTTCGAAGCTCCCGCTGAATTTAGGAAACTTAAACTGGAACACTAATAGTCTAAGACGTGGCAGAGAACCTAATGGAGCCGGATTTTCGGTTTTTTCCTTAGCCTAGGGGGAATGGCGGCGATTTTAATTTTCCAAAAAATATATTAAAAATCAATGGGATATTTTATTGAAACGAAATTGCCACCAAGATCAAATATACCGGGAAAATGGACTGATTTAATTTTTTGGAGATACAATATGGCGATTTAAAATGATGGCTATTTTTTATAGCTTTTATAATAATCTTAGAAACGAGCTTTTTCTGTTAACCGATACTTCTTTTAAATTATTAGCAGAATTGCTAATACCTAATTACCTATTTATATATAACAACTATAATAATTAATAACTTTAAACTATTACTATTAAGAGACCGCATTAAACAAGTTTTAAACTAAAAATTATATTATGACCACCTAAACCCATTTAGTTTATCTGAATTTAGTTTAGACATCTATTTGAACTATACTTGGAGGCAAACCTGCATTTATTGATATTGTGTTGAAGCCTGTACCAAATTTCTGAAAACCGAATCTAAATTGTTGTCTGAGTACATATTTGTCTTCTCTATGAAATCGTTTAACACCTTCTTTTGCATTTTTTACTTAAATGTAATAGCATTTCTCGAGCTAGGTTAACGTGGCCAGTTAGAAGATAAATAAAACATTAATAAATTATTACTCTAACTGACAACAGTTCCAATAAAATATGGATTCCACTGACAACTAAACAATACAAAAAGTGAAATAGTACATGAAAAAACATGTTTGAGAAAGAAATAACATGGTAAAACTAGACTGGATCCATTCTATATCAATGTCAGAACATATGATATCAAAATTGCGCAGTCCATAGTGCACCCTAACTCGTTTTTAGTTGTGAATATTAAATAAATTATTTTATTTATTACGGTCATCATCTTTATTGGAGATCTAGTCACGCTCGGGGTTGTGTTACTCATATAGCTTGAATTTAATCTACTCTGGCACCTTTACAATAATTATTAATTCATGAATTTTTTTTTCATTTATTCTTGGCTCGGTATTCTCTCCCCTCGAAATAATTATACGGATTGTGGTCTCGTCTTTTTTTATAGTGTAGCACGAAACCAAATAAACAAAATAATTAGGTAATTGGAAAAATCCATTAGGGTAGGGAGGTTACATTTTATATAAATGCACACTTGTAGACCAACCTTACTTTAATAATATTTATTATAATTTACATATTTTTCAGATACTCGTTCTTTTTCCAATCTTCTTTTGAAAACAACAGTGAATCGAATCTGTGCCCATTAAAAAATAATTTCAGAACTCAAAGAAAAACGAGCCGCTCTAAATTAGTAGATTGATTTCTGCAGCTGGAATTCTCGAAAGAATTGGAAACTTTGGTTAACACTATTTGAAAATGAGCAGCGTGGCCGTCTGCTCAGCCATAAATGAATAGAGGGCAGCACGATGTCGTGGGTTCGTTCCCGCGTCATGATGCTTTCATTTACATCTATGAATTTGAGAGTAAAACAAGATCACGGGAACCTACAAAGGGATCCCAGGGTACACAATTAACGAGAGACACCAAGGGATGTGCCACGCAAGCGTGACACATAGGAACTGTTCCAACATCAGACATAACGTCATTAAGATGTTGGCTCGGCATTACGCCATGTCCTGCATCGTTTCGTCGCGTCCGACTCATCAGGGGCCCGACGATGCCCACCCAACTCTGGACCTCTACTAGATCAAGAAGATCAGATATAGGACTTATCAGAGACGAGCGTGCTCTCATACCGCCATTCTTGCTTGGCTGGCAAAACACATCAGCAGAGTAATACCGTGTTTTTGCACACTGCAATAGGCTACACAATTTGCGCACACAATTGAGCACGCTCGTCTCTGATAAGTCCTATATCTGATCTTCTTGATCTAGTATAGGTCCAGAGTTGGGTGGGCATCGTCGGGCCCCTGATGAGTCGGACGCGACGAAACTATGCAGGACATGGCGTAATGCCGAGCCAACATCTTAATGACGTCTGATTTTGGAACAGTTCCTATGTGTCACGCTTGCGTGGCACATCCCTTGGTGTCTCTCGCAAATTGTGTAGCCTATTGCAGTGTGCAAAAACACGGTATTACTCTGCTGATGGATCCCAGGGTACCTTAGCAGGATCCATGGCACCTTACACTGTTCTACTCTTATAGGACCTCCTAGTACTAGACGGGTAACATAGACTTTAAACACCACTAGGACTTACTTCTACTTACACCATTTAATAATTTTGCGTGACATGAATTATCCGCCATTTTGGATTTGAACGGCTGATAATTTTGAGTTCGCTATATTTATCCTGTGTGCGCGTCAGAACGATCTTTAATACTGCAAAGTTTCATGTTTTTACCTCTTTTGATTCAAAAGTTATTGGAACCGTACAGAGTGACAGAAAGACAGACACAGGAACGAAACTATAAGGGTTTCTTTTTTTGGTTTTACCAACGAAACCCTAAAAATTTTAAGAAAATCTTGATTTTCATAAACATTGGACTATTCCCTATTAAGTCTTCACTCAGGGAGGAAATTGGCTGAATTGTCTCTATTCATATATATATATATATACATATATATATATGATGTTAGAATGGAGGGAGAAGGAGTGGGATGGCGTCATTATTTGCCAGCGTGAGACTCATCCACTGCTCCACTTCAATTAAGGATATTCTTTAATTGTACTTCTGACAATTTTTTTTTTTTATTTCTTTCTTACCCTCCTTTTCTATTTTTCCCTAATTCCTAAACCCGTTTTTAATTGAAATTCCATGAATAGGCAGCGATGAATTGAACTTAGTTACCGCGAATTAATATTAGGGAAGATAATAATTACAAAAGAGAGAGGGAGAGAGAGAGAGAAAAAGGAAGAAATTATATTAGCGAATCAAAAGGAAAATTATTATTATTATTTTATTCTTTTTTTTTTTTACAAAGACGCAAGGAGAGAAGCTTAATTGTTGAAATTTTGTTATTTTTTCAAACTTGGTTGGAAAATATATTTTTTAAATTTTCGTTTTTTTGGCTTGATTATTATTTTTTTTTAATAACGATAGTATAATTTTAATTTTCTTTTAATGTTCGAATATTAAATACCTATTTAATTAAGTTCAAATATTTAATTTAAAACACACCTTTATATTATTTTAAACTTAATGTTTTTCATTTAAGGATGGGATGCTAGTTTGAGTTAATGTTGGACTATTTAGTACTATTTAACCTTTTCTTATTCGTATTGACACTAGTGTAGAAAGTTTGTAAAATGCAAAATGTCATAAATATTATTACTGAAGCTTTTGAAAACCAACTCCTATTAGCTGATATATTTGGTTTACGAGAACCATTGGACGTCACATCGACGCAAAAATGTTGTAAACTCAAAAATTTATATATATTTTTTTAATTTTTGAGTGGGGTATCAAATGAAAGCTGCTAAAGAGTAGGACGCAAATTGATATATGCTTTTTTTAAATTTTGCATTCCTTATTGGGTAAAAAAATCAAAATATACCGAAAAACAATTCCCCCCCCCCCCCAACCACTATATAACGGCTGGTCCTAAAATTTCGAAATAATTCATGCTAATGCCTTATTGTGGGGCGATGAAAATTCCGGGAGTTCATCCAAAATTTGAATAAATTGCGCCAAAAAATGTATTTATTAAAAATTTTGAGTTGGGTATCAAATTAAAGCTGCTGAAGAGTAGGATTCAAATATATATTTGCTTTTTTAGATATTTCATTCTTTATTGGTTTTATAAGTCAAAATATACCCCCATAAATACCCCCCCCCCCCCCAACCACTATATAACGGGTGGTCCTAAAATTTCGAAATAATTCATGGTTATACCTTATGGTGGAGCGAGGAAAATGTTCTAAAAAAATTAATTTTTCTAGTCGTTATTAGCGATGAAAAACATTGTGACCCCCCGGGGGATCGAACCCGGGACCCTTGAGATCGAAGCAATAAATCATAATTACATAACGGGCATGCTTAATCATCTACAAAACCCTAAAAAGTACTTGGACGCAAGTACTTCCCTGTGAATTTTTAATGATTTATTTATTTGTGTAAATATAATTTGTCATACTAAAAATACCATTTAATTTTGACCAAAACAAATAAGGGTTTTAAAATTAAATAGTATACATATATATTTTCATCAAAATGTTTAAAAAAAAAAAAAAAAAAAAAAAATACTTAAATAAAAAATATATATAAAATTTAGTGTTTGTTAGATTGGGTTAATATTTTAAATTTATATATATTAAGTGTTGTTTTACAGAAAACAAACAAAAATGATAAAAACAAAAAAAAATAAAAAAAAAAAATAAAAAAAAAAATAGATTTTCTAACATACTCTGTCGAAGTTAAGCATTTTTGCCCTTATATCTTTACTGTGATCCACTAAACCTTCAACTTGAATGAAGTTATAATATACGTCTACTAATAGTAATAAAAGTTTTATTTTGGAACTTTTGGCATTCTTAAACATTTCAACAACCAAAAACAAATATAAAATAAGTTTTTTAATGCAATAAAAAATAAGACAGTTAACATTGGGATATGTAACAATTACGTAAATGGCACACAGGGGTCTACGGGACCCCAACTCTAATTCTAATGAGTACTGAAAGAAAACTAAAACTAATAATATATAGGTATTGTTATCAGTATTTACACAAAAAGGTTCAACGGGAGTCTAGGGTTAGAGAAATACAAATAAAACAAAAAAAAAAAACCAAATTATAGTTTATATGGGGTCTTTGGGACCCCAGTGTGTCGTTCTAGGGTTAATAATATAAATAAAGCAATCAAACAAATTATAAAGTAAAAAAAATAAAATAAAATAAATGAAGAACAAATATTTACAATGAAGAATAAATAAATACAAAGAGAAATAATAATTTAAAATAATTATAATTTATAAGATAAATAAAGTAAAATAATAAAATATATAAAATCAAAAGTCTATATGTAAAAAAACAGTCAATGGCTGATTTAGTTTATAAAGTTGACTTTTTTATTTTTGTTATTACATATAATATTTTCTTTTGTACTCCTTAAACTAATAAATGGTATTATATTTTATTCTAATACCAAAGAAACGCGATTGCGAAAAATTATACAATTCTTGATCA
The DNA here is from genome assembly GCA_951217055.1 of Gerris lacustris. Lineage (NCBI taxonomy): Eukaryota > Metazoa > Arthropoda > Insecta > Hemiptera > Gerridae > Gerris > Gerris lacustris. The sequence goes on along the minus strand of OX578285.1, from coordinate 41,824,165 downwards.
AAAATTAATATCAGCTAATTAATTTTGGTTTGGAAGAAACTTCTCAATTTTTTTTTTCTATTTGAAAGAATGATTTGTGGAGAGATTATAATTATCAGGGGCTCGGGTAGAGGCCACAGATGTCGCTGCGTTTCTCTTTCAAATGAACAGGCTTTTCCAAAGTCTGATTTAGAACGATCCTTAGAAACCCGGCTTCCTTTAAACCTCCTTTTTCCTTCCATCGCTATAACAAAGAATATAAAATATTTTCTCTCTGCTATAGGGACGAGAACTCTTATTTTGTTTAAATTCCGTAAAAAGATTTTAATTTTATTTATACTTACACAACATTGTAAATATTGTTATAAAAAGAACCTAATAGTGTTATTTGATTTACAATGCATTAAACAATACTAATATAATTAATACAAAGAAAAAAAATACGTGTGGTGTCGCGGGACACCCGGTAGGAACGAAGTTCCTTACGCTTTTCATTAAATATAAATTATAATAATCAATTTTTTTATTATAAAATCACAGTTCCAAAATTAGTATACGATACTAACTACTTATACATGGTGGAGTTAGAAAAGAGACAAAATTAAAAGTAACTAACTATTTGTACTAGTGGAGTTAAAGGAAAATTAAGTGAAAAGTTTTTTATTGTCTTTCAAGTGAGCGTATTTTAATAAATAATGTATTGTATATTGAGAAAAAAGTTAATGCTGAATTTATAGTTAAAGCAGATGGTTGTAGAGACGAAATAGAACTGTGCTCTCAGACTCCGTCGGCATATTCCTCCAATTAAATATTATAATAAAAAATATAAATCACTAACTCACAGTGAGTCTCTAATCCATTTACGTCCCAGCCTACTCTATTTAAAATATATCTCTTCTCTACAGAATAACGTCACTTGTATCAGGTTGAAATTTTACATGCTTGTTTCAATTGTACTTTAGACTTTAGACGATGTGTATGAAGTTTCATTTAAATCGTTAGGTTAGAACGTAAGATATCGGTAAAAACGTTGTTTTCTTTATTTTAATGGTTTAGGTCCGCTTTAATAAATTTAGCGATCTTTATCACTTCATAGCAGTGTCAGTGTTCGTTTTACTAAAAAAATGTATTATAAAAGTTGTTTGTCTCATTAAATAGATGAATTTTTTTCTCGTCCTAAAATTCTAATTTTAAATTTGAAGCTTACGTTAACGCGAGCTTTGCGCGTGAACGCTTGGGCGGATAACGTTGTCTAACGAACTCAGCCTACGCATTAATAAAATGAACATGTGTACCTAAATTTAACTAACTCGGTCATATTTTACTCAAGTTATCGTCATCGGTATATTTCGTGACGCTTGGTGGCGTGACGGTGATTTTGGTCGTTTTTTCGGATTCACTCCCGAGCTCCTGAACGCGCCATAAGGAACTTCGTTCCAAAAACAATATTTGTTCTTGGATGTGAATAGGCCGTCTGAAACTTATTTGTTTTTACAAGGATCCCGTTATAGACCTGGGATCATGTGGTCATACACTGTTGTTTTTCAACTGTGGTTATCGGAATCATGTAATATGCCTACTTGACAAAATAGTAAAATGATATTACAAGGAAACGTGTTACAACCTTCGACCTATGTGACTGTTCCGTAGTCATCCGGGTAGAAGTTTTTCATTTATCGAAACCGTATTCTAGAGTACTGTTTGTAGCAATGGAAAATCCGAAATATCAAATGAACTCCAAGAAGCAATTTCATTCAACCTTTTGAGCTTGCTTGTGGAAATATTTACATTGTTTGTCCTATTTCAGGATGATAGACTTCACTTAAAATTGGTTTAGTCAAAGAGCCAAAGAGGGGGAAGATAAGAAATGACCTAAGAATTGTTCCTTGTGATAAGCAGAATTGAATAAGAAAGGAGGACATATGTCCCGTCCCCCTCTGAACTTGTACATACATGGGTTAGGAGTCTGCCTTTGGAAATCTTCGCATGCAACATTGTGACATGGGAAAACAAAACAAATAATAGTGCATCGTAAATAACTGATTTATCGAAGAGCTAAAGTTGTTATCTTTTATCCTGTCATGGACTTCTACACAAAGAATAAAGAAACTTTAAACAAACTATTGGTGGTTTTCTTTTTATTGATGAACGATTTGTTTTTTCCTGTCTACGACAGTAAATGTAACATCACGTCTTAGTAAAAGTTGGTTGAACATTTTTTTTTTTACCAAGATGTAATACAATAGTTGATCTTCCGGAGAAGAATGCTTCCTTAGCTGCCCCTAGACGATCATTCACGATACCTTTATTTATGAGAAAGGTCTTTCAATCTAACCTACAAACGATAAATATTATTGCGCAATATTATTGATCGTCTTGGACCCGATTAAAATTGTGTACATTGCAAGGTTTTGAAATGATCTCAGGAGCCATTATCTAGAGAGTAGAGAGTAGCTCATGATTTTAGTCAGTACTAGTGCTTTTAATCTCTTGAATAATATCTCTGAAATAGGTTCGAAATTTCTGGATTCACTCAATCTTAAATCGCGTCTACACCAAACACGCATCTGATGGTTCGCGAACATTTCGAAATGTATGCCAATGCGTCATCTTGTTTGCGAATGCGTGAGTGGTGTGGTCGAGGCTTTTTAGACGTGGTCTCGAATGAAAATCGAATAAATATGTACAGTTTGAGTGGAAAAATAATTTGTCCTTCTACTTCGCTCATTGATCGTTCATAAAGGCGATCATTAGTTTGGAGATCAATAAAGTAAATCTAGTAAAGTCTCAGTATCCATCGATATTTTCCAAGTTGCTGATCTATAAAATCCTGAAAGTCGATTGCTTGAAATGTCTCAGCTATAAAATAAAATAAAATGTATGCATATATCTAAATTTTAAAGTAATATTCGGTTGAGTTGTAGATTCCTTTATCTTACAATTAAAATGTGAGACGTTAATGTGGTAAAAACCTGTTGATTATTAATATTTATATTTAGTGTACAGGCTATATTCTTCCTTTAGATTCTTAAATGGTTACACACAGACTATGAATAAAGCATTGTTTTAAGGATAAAGGTCGCTACTAATTTCATGACGCGACTAATTCAAAACGTGTTTTCTAAAAGAAACCACCCAGAGAGTCGGGCGCCAGATGTTGTAGACGACCCGAGCCAAACCCTACTCCCTTGTGGTACTTAGCAGATTCAATGAAGGGTCCGCTGGAACCACACTCATGTATATTAATGAAAATGTAGACGCATAATACGAGAGTACTCCAACAGTCCATCGATCACCCTGGATTAATTGGAACTACCGATTAAAGTTATCGATCCAAATCAAATGTTATAAAGCGAATTCCTTTATGGAAATGGTAATGAGGATGGGTGGGTGATAGGTGACATTAGAGATCGCATGGAATCATAATAATTATGCCTATGCCAAGCCGATACATTTTTCGCACAAGAGTAGCTAAACCTATATTCTATAATATTTCAACAGTTACAATTAACCACATTCATTAAACAGTTGTTCCAGAGTCCAGAGTAGAATCTTTGTCAAATAATAACTTAAAAGTAAATACTATAACTAAAATTAATAGGACAGATTATATTGAAAACTTTTACCAAATGGCCAGCAATCACTGACCACGAAAGCAAATCATCGGGTTTGTCATTTTTTTACATTTTAATATCACCCTGAACAACTTGATTTCAAATTATTTGTAAATGGTTAAAATAAAGGTCCATTTTTCGGAAAGGTGAAGTTTTAAGTTGTTTCTATTTAGGGTCCGTAGGCAAAACCAAGGACCCTAATATTTTCCTGCGTGTGTCTGTCCGTCCGTTCTGTCGCCTGCTCTCACGGCTACACCTTTCGTCCGATCACTTTGAAATTTGGCATGTATGTGTCTTGTACCTACCCACATATTTTAAAAATATAGCGACTTAAAAAAATATTTTTTTCAAAAAATTAGGGTAAAAAACTTAAGGGTTAAATTTTTTTTTTTTTTTTTCGACACCGTGAGGGGTATCATATGAAAGGGTACGTCGAGCTGATTACAAAAATATATAATTCTTTGGTTATAACTTTGATAGGGAGAGCGTACCTAAGCAAGTTTGAAGTGGGTGTGAAACGTGTCCTCCCCTCTATCTCGCTTATGTGAAGTGCAAAAAATCTGAAAACATTCCTGAACATTCTTTGACCAAAAGTAAAGAACTACTTTTTGGAAATTTCGAAAAAAATAATATTTCATTTTTTATTGACAAAACACTTTTTTTTATAACTATGGTCTTTTCGATGTATTTATATGGTTGTAGTCCGGTTCAGTGACAAAAAAATACTTTATCAGTAGTTTGTTTATGTGTTTTGAGAATATCAGACCCATAGGATAGTTCAAAGTAAGCTTTTTAGCATTTTAAAAAACACCATCAATAGGGTACTACTTAAACTATACGCAGGGTTGCCTACGGACCCTCGCTGTGAACTGACTAACACACACTTGACCTGTTTATTTCTCTTTACTTTCTCGAATAAAGAGAAAGTATTGTAATGGCGGCAAAATTCGATTTTTTGAGTTTAATAGATTTACTCGTTCTGAGGTCCCCCTGAGTCCAAAAAAGTGGTTAGTTTAAAAAAATTGCTGTCTGTCGTCTGTGCGCGTGGAGCCTAAACTACTGGACCGATTTTCACGAAATTTGGCCGAATTATATGGCGTTTATAGACTACGATTTTAACATGCATAGGCAAATGTACGATACCATTTATATATGTAGTGAAGCTTTTAACTTGTATTCAACCTCTCAAAAGAAAAATTTGCTTCGACTTCATTCACTCTACTCTCTTTTTCCTAATTAGTCACAAAGAGAGATAGATAGAGAGAGAGAGAGAGAGAGAGAGAGAGAGAGAGAGATTGAAAAATTAAGCTAAACCTATGTTTCAATAGTTTGAGACACTAAGCTATTAACCCCTTTCACTGTTGAGGCGAAGGCCGATTTATTCTTGAAAATTGTGTTAAGCTTGTGAAAAGCGAGCCCCGATCATTTCCGCTACAGGGCTGTATTATTTATGATGCTGGGGGGGGGGGGGGATGGATAGACTGTAAACGCGATCCAGGATTTCGAAACCGATAAGCCCGTTTTCCTCTGTTGCACATTCCGTGTATATACGTTTACAGCCATATTTCCACGGAACGTATTCATTTATATATTCGAAAGAAGAGATTTGGCCTATTAACAGCCCCGGCTTTATTCTCTGAGAGAATTCCAATAACGCAAAACTCAAAAAGAAACATTATAATAAGAGAAAAAACCTGCTCAACTCTAAAAGCCCATATTATAATTAAAAAAGGAACTGATTTTAAATCTCCTACAATGACAATCAAAGGAATCTGGGAACAAAAGGATAATTTCTTTCAGTTCAAATCCCTTTGGAATCGCATGCTTGATTGTCAGTCAGAACTGAACCGCTTTCAATATGAACGCTTTTGTTTTTTTTTCTTAAAAAAAAAATCGTTTGATTTGTCCTCTGTGATTGTTTAATTGAATTCAATGATACGGACAATGATACGTTTAAATTTCAACCCATCTACATTCCAACACTAAGCAATTAAAATCAATGGTTTTGATGAAGCCTTAACAACGGTCGTACAATGCAGGGTTGTAATCAAATACAAGACCTTCAATCAATTCTCTCTATTTTCGAGCCAGACTAGTCACCTTTAAAGATACCTTGTACTCTTTCCCTATAAACGGAAGTCCCGTCTCTCTTCCCTCGCCATATATCTAGTTGACTTCCTTGTCATAAAGAAATTCCAGCGTTGGAAGAAATGGTCCCTCAGTAGTCTTTGTGCCCTTTTCCTAAAAATTCAAGTGCACTCTCTCACTTCCCTTGCTATATTTATTCAACTGTCAAGCCGCTTAAAGAAATTCTAGCTTTGGCAGAATTGACGCTTCAATAAACATCCCTTTTCTTAGAAATTTGGTTAAGTTCTCTTTCATCGTTAAACTTCCAAGACGCCTTAAGATATCCTGGTAGAATTTATTTGAAAAAAAGAAATCGTCTCCTTTATACAACGTTACGCTTTATACGAACTTACGTTTAGCTAGTAGAGTAGGAAAAAAATACTATTTATTTTGACTACCGCAATCTCTATTGTAATGTATACATTTTCTTGCCAATTCCCATTGTGGCTTTACATATTTTTAAAGTTCACACCAATAATAATAAAATCTCAATTGTTACATCGTGCTAATGGATTGACTAATTTTTACGTTTGTTGATCCTCCTAAGACTGGTTTATGATTTTTGTTATTTCTCCCTCCCTTCTTTTACTAATTGTGTGGGCAGTATCACCTCCATCACTCAATGGTGAATGTACGACATGTAGGTAGAGGTAATGTAGTGTTTCTCACTGCGTTTGTATGGGCATCCTTTCAGCGGTACGAACTCTGATCAGCACCTGTCGTACGTTGTAACTTACATATTATGACTGACAAAACCTACCTTTTCTCTATAGATGGAAAGCATAGATGATAAGCTCATTGGCGCAGGGGGTGGCGAGGGGAGTTGTCGCCCCCTCCCCCAAAAATATGTGCTAGAGAGGTCTTGGGGGGTCTAAAACCCTAGACTCCCCCTATGACTGTGGATTACTGGAGAAACTAGTTAATATGATTAACAAAATAAATATGTACTTTTTTATTAATTAATATACCTAATAATTATCTTTTTTTTAAAATGCATAAAAACGTTGCTATGTGCCAGTGTTTGTATATTTTGATCTAACTTTATTGTATTGCCACATAATTTATATGTGATGTTAAAGTTAAACCGTAACGTTCCAGGAAAGGAAATTTGTCTATGTTTCTTCCCCTATCAATAAAAACATTCGTTAGATTTATTTTATAGCGTCACACTTCCGCATTCCGTGGGAAACACTAATAAATCTACCACTTCCGAACTTAGTAGGGGTGTGGTACGTTTCTGATTGGACAAGTCGTCTGAATCGAACACATTATATACCAAAAGAAACCCGTTTCGTATCCTCAAACAGTGACATTAGATTTATTCGTTGGTTTGATGGGATATTTATTTTTTATGGACTTCTAATTTTTTAATCAACATAGTATTTAATTTTTGAAAAGAATAATTTAATAATCTTGTAATAAACACAAGAGTAGTAATTCATTAGAACTATTTACCTCTAGATAGTAGTACTTGTATGTACTGTAGGCAGAATAATAAAATAGTTTTATTATGTACCTCATCGATTTGTACATATTATTTACGAATTAATAATATATTTTATTTTTTTACATAAATATTTCATTTCAAAATCTCGTCACTAAGAAATTTTAAAAACCGGAGAAAAAATTTAAAAGGACTACTTTAAAATGTATGGATTTTATTTTAAGGTAGTGAAAATATTACTAAATAGTATTTTACCTTTAACTTTTATTATTCTTTTATTACATTTCATTGTTTTCAATATTATTTTTAATTTTTAACATTTTAAATTATATAATATAATTATCCATGAAAGTGATTGTTATAAAACCAACAATGCCAGGTGTGCGGTATATATATATATATTGTAAACAACCACGTTAGGAGGAAGTATAGAAATAAAATCCTTCTGCTTTTCACTTAAAGATACTATAATTGTTGGTGCACATTGCATTTGTTCGCTATTTAAGATTCCAATCACGGGTTCCCGGTTTTGGGGATTGGCTTTTTTTCGGTTCCGTGAATCCCAGGATTGCGATTTTTTTTTTTTTTTCTTCAGGTGGTAAATTTGTTCCCTCCTAAACGAAAAACCTTTTCTTCTGCTCGGCTTTAAGATGAAAAAACGTTCCACGTGTAGAGGACTTCTTTTACTGAATGCGAATATCCTTTTGGGATACGTAGCTATCTTTTCTAATTGTGGCCGTCATGGGAAAGAAACTCGAAAAATAGGTTGAGCTTAAACAATTAATTGCCTTATGTTTTATTATATCTGTATTTTTAAATGTATCTCTTTAAATGGCTTTAATTTGGAAGAGCCAATGATAGAACCAGTGATATAACCATTACGGAGGGCTAGAAGGAAAAGCCTTATTTCAAACCTTTTGAGAACTTCATTATGACGTATGAACAGTTTTGCTGTTGAAGTATACTTTACTACTATATAAGTATACTATCCTACAGAATTTAAGTGACTTGGAAAAAATTTCAAGATAGCAACTCAGTGTCATAATTTCCAATTAGTTTCCAATTTTCTCTTCTCACTTCAGGAAAAAATTGACCAAGTGGAATCTATAATTGGGTAAGGCAGGTAAGATTTGTTCTTCTTGGCTACTGTTTTTAATTAAATGAACCTTTCAAATTAGAAGAAAATTAATTGGATTTAGTCAAAAGAAATGTCATGCTACCAAATATTTGTTTATCAGTCGAAATAGAAATAATAATACAAATAATATAACTGAGTTACCCCACTTTAAATGCCATTATTTATTCAAATTAATTAAAAGTTATTTATAATTGACTCCTCCGGGTTTTTCAAGTTTGTTTATATAATAATGAGTCCAGACCACTTAAGTTTTTATTGCGTGCTGAAATAGAACCTTGTACACTTTCCGGAGATTGCTTTCAAAATAATAGTGATTACCGCTTCAATTAGGAAAAATACTAAGTGCTCTATTATTCATGTTAACTTAATTCATAATCGTGCTGAATAATTCTATTGAGTGCAATAAGGTATATTGTGGCACTCATGGTACTGTGGTTCATTCTTAGCTAAACTTAATGGGCGAGCCATCTATTGTTTTTTTTTTAAATTGCTATTAAAACTAAACCGTTAAATATTTTTAAATGATTATTGCTGCTAAATTCACGAGCGTACACCATCCCAATACATTTTAAAAACAATTTCAGTTAATTGGCTGCCGCGGCTGACTTGATGGTAGCCCCATCCGCTTAACCATTGTCTATAGTTTCACGAATAACTCGATGGATGTTTTCTAGAAGTACGTCAATTTTGGTGGATCGTTGAAGTAACATCGGTCCTTGATATTTCTGTTTCTTGAGAAACCACGAAAATATGATTTTGCGATCAAAATTGACGTTATTATCCAACTCCCAAAGCCCACCCAAAGACGCGAAAACGAAGCGGATGGCCATTTTGCTTCAACTTCTGAGAGATATGCGTCTTGCAAGCAAACAATCCGAGGTCATTATGCAATATTCTTCTCAGAGAAGTGGGACTGGTTGTGCTTTGAGAAGGGTTGAGTTTCTTGTTTTCACGCAAACTTTGGACAACAGAACCTAACTCTTCCGGCATTGCGCATCGGACGAGCACGCTTATACCTTTTGTTACACACAAACTTGCCAGTCTCAAAAACTTTCTATATGAATTTGGATGCACATCATATTAACCGAAAATTCTCACCTTTCGCACAGTTTCTGCTACTCAGAACTCACTTGAAAATATTTTTATAACATTTCATAACGCAGTTCAAGTGCCAAACGATGTTTGTCACTGCATAATATTAACATTACTACTTGTTACAAGCGCTTCAGTATTGTCACTGTCGAAGTAACATGCAATTCAAAACGAAACCTACCTTTTATTTTCATATTATACTTGTATTCCCGTGTATTATTACCAATTATTTAACTTTGTCTTTCTTATCTCCCCTAAAATGATAAATTAAATTTTATTATCATTTATTATTATAAATGATAAATTAATTTATTATTTTTTACGAAACAGATTTTCGTCTTTACTTTTCGCTCGCTACTCTGTTAGTCAGTAGTACTTTGTAGCGTACCCTTAAAAAATTATTTACTTATGGTTATAGACGATTTTGCGGCTATTATTGGACTTCTAATTGGCACTAAATGACAGCATATAACTACTTGAAAGAGGCGCATATAGTATAAGGATTTGTTGTTGAAAACGAGTACATTTTCCCACATAAATAGACGCGCTTAGGCAGCTTCTCGTCAGTACATTTCGTAAAACACCTTACATTTGGTTTGACCAAGACATAGTTCTGAATCATATACGGAAATAAATTCTTCTATACCGGTCCCGGTAGCTCGAGTAAAAAGGCAGTTGGCATTCATTCATTGAAGTTAAGCAGCATCGCGTATGGTCTGTAGTTGGATGGGTGACCACCACTTTGGACCACAGCTCTGGGCTCGATTCCCGGACCTGTTCCCCCACAATTTCCACCCAGCATTGTTAAGGAAATCCAGCTGATCGAAAAATTTAGCACCACCAGGTTTCGCCCTGGAAAACCATGGTCGACACTCTCTCGGTGGTTTGATAAAACATCGATCAAACCAGCCAGAGTTGTGAAGACATGGTTTACCGAGACATCTGAAGGATTTGGTTGTCTTGTATCAATTCAGTATTAGATTAAAAAACCAGTTTTTTTAAAAGACCCACCTTGTGGTCTATGTCTTCGGGCTAAAAGGTAAAAGCCCCCAAATTTAAAAATACGGCCATTTTGCACAATTCTAAACAAAAAAATATAGAAGATGTATACAATTTGAATCGTTCTAATATATTATAATTACTCCTTTAAAACAAATGATGCACAAACAAAGTATATGTATCTCTTAAAGATTATGATAAAGTTCTACGAAATCTCGATTGAATCTACTTAGTTACATTGTAGGGTTGTTCGCCGATTCTAGGTAATGAAATAAATTTTAAAATACGTGTGGTGTAGCGGGACACCCGTTAGGAACGAAGATCCTTACGCTTTTCATTAAATATAAATTATAAAATCACACTGCTAAGTATACGATGCTAACTAATTATACATGGCGGACTTAAAAAAGAGACAAAATTAAAAGAAAATATATATTTTTTTATCATTGAAACGAGCGTCTTGCAATAGAAAGTTAATCGATAAATAGAGACAATAGATAATCATGATGAATTGATAGTTAAAGAGGATGGTTGTAGTAGAGTGAGCAACAGGACTATTCCCTATCCCTCACTCCTACTCCAATTAAAATATTATAAAATATATCACTTCACTACACAAAAACTTCTGCTTGTATCAGTTTGAAATTTCAAATGCCTGTTTTAATTGTACTTTAGACTATGTGTATGAAGTTTTATTAAAATCTCTACGTTAGAACGTAAGATATCTGTAAAAATGTTGTTTTTTCTTTTTTAAACGTAAACGTCCTTAACGTTTTTAGCGATCTTTGACACTTCATAGCGGTGTCGATGTTGGTGTTACTTAAAAAAAAAATTGTCTCGTTGAATTGATGAAGTTAGAATTTTTTCCCGTCCTAAAATTCCGATTTTTCATTTGAAGCTTACGTTTACGCTAGCGTTGTGCACGAACGCTTGGTTGGATAACATTGTCCAACGAACTCGCCCTGGACATTATAAATCGGTCAACTTTTACTCAAGTTATCGTCATGGGTCGATTTCGTGGGTCGTTTTTTTCAGATTCACTCCCGGGCTCCAGACGCTGTAACGTGCCATAAGAAACTTCGTTTCAATAATCAGGTTTTCATTCTAAAAACTAAAGAACGCCGCTTTAAAGTTTGCAGAAAGATCATGGGAAAAAAAACTCTACACCAGAAACAGTTGTCAATCAAACAAATTCTGAGTTATATATGTATGGTTTAATCGTGTTTTTAGTCTTTAAAGGATACATTTGGATTATCTATGATTACTCGAACATCAAAGCCATACTTCGTTTATATTTCATTCATGTAACGAACATTTTATTGGTTTAACCACCTCTTTTCCAAATCGAATCCAAACAACTCGTTACTCTGTAAAGGAAATTTGATCGTTGCTATTGCTAAATTAAAATGGGACCTCAAATTATCCACCATAAAATTTATTTTATTCAGGCAAATATAAAAAGTTTTTGAAGCATGAAACATATGCATGTGTTCCATATGCATATATGCTTCGTCCGACAATTTATTTGAAATTGTATTTATACAGCGTGATTCAAAGGAACCAATTGTGTGGGTTTTAATTTATATAAATGTCAAAATAAAGCTTCTCTATCAGAAGAAATATTGAAAACTTTAATACTTATAATTGTATCGATTAGAAATAATCGAAATTAAATAATATTACTAATATTTTTTGTGACAATTATTTACAAGATCAAATATAGATGCTGTATGTATGCTATTTTTGTTGTCAAGGCGATGAAAAGTGGATTAAAGTTTTAGGGATCTATTATTCGTGTGTAAGAGAGGTAGGACCTCTAAAACTAGTTATAATGAAATACCTTGAATTTACTTAAGTGATTAAGAAATGTATGATCTTATTATTAAATAGAACTCGACAGCTAATGTTTAATGGACCACTTCAGTCGGTTGTCATTACTTACTTCTTTGGCCCCTTAAACCTCAAGGGTGTTGGGATTTGCAGAGAGCACGCCCCTGACTTCTGTCTTCAACCCTTTTTCTAGCCTCATTCCAGAAGAACCCCTTTTGTAACAACCCTCTTATGTGCGTCTACAAAATTTTCTTCCCACTTGCATCGAGGTCGCCCTCAGTCTCAGTCTCTCAGGGCGCGCCTCTCATACCGGCATACGCTGGTACCTTTATCTGATAATGGCATCACCTGACCAAACCAGCGGAACTGAAATTTTTGGATGTACTTGGTTACCGGCTGGATGTTGAGTCCAGCTCTGATGTTTTGATTGCGTATCTGGGCTCTCCTAGTGGCTGAATTCATCAGTAAACTAATCTACTAATGTGGTTAAAACAGGTGACTAGTATGTTTCCTTAAGTGTTTTTTTTTTGTTTTTTTTAAGAAGAGTCATCTCTTACTTGCATCTAAGTCAATGGTTGTCTTGGTCTCCGTTCCCAAGGCCGTGGCTTTCTGGCCATATGAGGGTAACTTTATCGATAACCCTATCACATGGCCAAACCAATGGAACTGAAATTTTCGGATGAACTCGGTTACCGGCTGGATCTAGGGTCCAGTTCTGATGTTGTAATTGTTTATCTGGGCTCTTCTAGTTTCGGTCAATCAGTGAACTAATTATATAACAACTCAAGTTGTTTAAACCGGTAAGCTATATATTTACTTGAGTTGAGTGGTTTTGATTAGAAGAGTCACTCTGACTCTTTGTCTGAAGTTTCGAAATGAGTGCTATACATGTGATTATATTTTCATATAATTTATAAAACAACTGTGTGTTTCTTCTCTTTTATTATATTTTAAATGCTTATAGTAGGTGATAAAAATAAATAAATAACTTAAATAACAAGAATTTTTTTCTTTCATCCAACTGAATATAACGGCATTAGCGGGTCGTGAGCATCTAGGAAATTAATTTTGAAATATATACGTGGTCTGTAGGTTAATGCATATTTCTAATATCAACAAATTTGACTGTAAATTATATGTGCCAATTAAGTATAAGTGGTAAAGTTTGTCGAAATATAGCTGTTACAGCACGTGGAGACTTAGTGGCAAAAGAGAACACGTGAAATCTCATATTAGTTGTGTGGTATTTAGCACGTAAAAACATAGTGGTAAAAGAAAGGATACGTGTTAGATATTGTATGGTCTCTTATATTTGCATTTCATGCTTTGAAACAATTGATTCTTATTTATAAAAACAGGTCGAAAATATTTCAAAATCAAATCCTTAAATTAATTAATAGTTATTTATGCACCTCGGGAGTAAATTAAGCAATTATTCCCTGAGCGAAAAAGTTGGTTCTTAAGTCGAAGCCGAAGGAACCATGGTCCCTAAATCTCGAGGCGAAGTCGAGGGAATCAGACTTTTTAATAACGCCAATTAGCTCTCTCGGCTGCGCCTCGGGAGATAATAATTATCGCGAGGGGAATAATGGCACTTTAATCCCGAATAGGGAGAAAACACACATTTTCTTCCATTGCACAGTTTTCATTTATTATTTTAATAAATAACTATTATAATTGTTAGCACTTTTAATAGCAGATGTAAGAGATTCAATATTAAAAACAAATAAGAATTGAATTAAACTAAAAAAAAAGAATTAAAGGTTATTTTGATGCAGGTTATAAACTATGATAAACAAGGTCGAAAAAGCAGTTTCGCCAACCTGATTTCAACAACTTCATTACATTAGCCATTCATTCTCTACTATTTATAAAATAATTAAGTTGGCACTCCTTCTTTTTCTGCTTGGTTTTACTTTTTTTCTCTACTTTTACTTTTTCTCTCTACTTTTACTTTTTCTCTCTACTTTTACTTTTTCTCTCTACTTTTGAGTTCAGGGAAAAAAAGACTTACTTTAGTCCCTCTAAACTAATCCAAAATCATAACTTTTTCTCCCTACTGGAGATAAAATTCTTTTATATGTTCCCAATCAAGTAGCTAAATTAAATCTACTTTGACAATTCTTTAGAAAAGGTGTGATCCCACTATGTTTTTTGAGATCACTGTGAAATAATACCTTTTAGCATTGATGAATGGAAAAAATAAAATATTGATAACCTTTATTTTGACAATAAACGCATTCAAGTTTAATCCGGAATAAAAATTCATTGTCGTATTGTGGAACTTTGAATGCGTGGGATTGTTGTACTGACGAACGGATGGATAAATGAATTCAGTGTTCCTGTAGATACCTGTACATCAATATTTAGCTCTACCTATTGGTCAACTTTATATTCGGACAATGAAAACGTTACTAACTGTCACACACGAGTCCAACTTCAGTCTATAGCATAGAGTATTGTTACTTAAAATATTAAAATAGAAATTCAAAAGCTTTCAATTTTTATCTCTTGTTATTCGAGATTGTATTGAAATAGAGGCCTGTTAAATCTGCAATGAAGACTCCCTTTATTGGAAAACGGTAAATTTTATCAATTTATTTATTTTTTACATTATTTGTTTCATCTTAGCAACGGCTACTTCCATTGAATTTTTTATCAATCGAACAGTTGGTTAAAACATTTCTCCAGAAATATAACTATTTTTTTTCAATAAAAGTCGGGGTTCCTTTGTCCGAAACTTCATATAACTGGACAGACTTTCAAGGACTCGTCGAATAGGAAAATAAAATAAATATTTTTTTTTTTCATATATCTCGAACTGAAACGATAAGTGAATTGGGTACGTCACCAATTCAATTTTATTTGGATTTATTGTCGGAAAGGAAACAATGGACAGCTTGTATAATCATCTATCTCTGTATCTATGGGTCGGAATGGAATGTGAAGAGGCTCCTCTATAAATTGTCATGTGGAAACTGATGATTCCCGGGGCCGCGGCACAATGAAACCCTTCCTCGCCCTCCCCTGCCGTTATCCTGCAGCTTATTCTTTCTCTTCCCAGACAACCGAGAAAAACATTCGACTGTTTTCAATACAGCGACCGATAAATCGGAAACAAAGCGGTGTGGGCTGCTTCTATTTTTAAGGGGGTTTCGTGGATATCGAAAGGTCAAAAACCAGACTATTTTTTCTTCTCCGTTTTACTGGAGTGTCTCGCTGTCTTGTATCGAATTTCTGGTCGACAATTGCTTAAGAAAACCAAAATCAATGTCCCTCTTGTTTTTTCATTGTCAGCAGCAGCTATTGGCTCATTTTTCTTTTTTAGTTCATCTGCATGATTTACTCTGGACAAAACAGACGAGATACTAAATTCGACGGACCGTAAAGAATGACCAGTAATATATGCGAGACTATTTGAATGAGCGAGTTGCTTTTTGACCCACCTAAAATTCCATCCAACTACGCAACTAAAAAATTGCTCTCCCCAATAATACATTATGTATAGAAGGATTTTTTACTCTTGATAAGATAAATTTGACAAGATATCTCTGGAAAAAAATACGCATGGTGACGTGTGACACCCGGTAGGAACGAAGATCCTTTTACTTTTCATTAAATATAAATTATAAAATCAAACTGCTAAGTTATACGATACTAATTACTTACACATGGCGGAGTTAGAAAAGAGCCAAATTATAAGTAACAATTTTTACTTAGCAGAGTTAAGGCAAAATTACAAGAAAAGCATTTTTTTATTATTGATGTGGACGTCTTGTAATAAATAATGTATTGTGTATTGAGAAAAAAAGGTAATCATGATGAGTTTATGGTTAAAGCAGATGCTTGTAGTGAAGGAACACCACTGTTCCCTCAGACTCCGCCGGCATAATATTACTCTATTTTAAATATTATAAAATATATCACTATACTACACAAAAACCTATGCTCGTATCAGGTTGAAATTTTACATGCCTGCTTGTACTTTTGACGAGGTGTATGAATTTTTATTAAAATCGTTACGTTAAAACTTAAGATATTGGCGAAAACGTCGTTTTCTCTAATTTAAAGAAAAGATTTTTAGCGATCTTTAACACTTCATGCGGTGTCGGTGTTGGTTTTACTAAAAAAAAAGTGTTTTGTCTCATTAAATAGATGAAGTAAGAATATTTTCCCGTCCTAAAATTCCAATTTTACATTTGAAGTTCACGTTTACGCGAGGGTTGCGTGCGAACGCTTGGGATAACGTTGTTCAACGAATTCGTCCTGGGCATTGGCAAAATAAACATGTGTACCGAATTTTAACTAAATCGGTCAACTTTTACTCAATTTGTCGTTCTCGGTAAATTTCGTGATGGTCGGTTTTGTGACGGTCTTTTTTTCGGATTTACTCCCGGGCTCCTGACACCATAACGTGTCATAAGGAACTTCGTTCCAAAATGTATCATAGTAAACCTATTATCCTACTAAATAAATAGATATTTTGCCGTTGTAATAGGTCATTAGGGTGACTGAGGGATTAGCTACTTTACTCTTGTTAAATGATCAATGTTACAACATACCTCACCACTCTTGGATTTCAACCTCACATATTATCAGTATTGAGAAAGTGGTTTTATGCTAGTGTGTCTTCTGTTATGTTAAGTAAATAAATTGGTAGTGCGTGAAGTCTCACGAAAAAAGGGTTTCGTTGGTGTTGTAAACATGAAATTAGTAAGAGGGGGGGGGGGGGGGGGGGGTAAAGATTTTTATGTTTTTGACAAAATGGCGTAGAAAATTAAACGCATTACACAAGTGTTATATATTTTTGTAATCTACTCTTCAAAATTTTAAAAAAAATATTTTTTTTCCCGTGACATCAATCAGCCGCCATCTTGGATTTCCAGTTAATCCGACCAAGTTGCTATTCTTATTTTTTCTTTGGCCCATCCGCACATTTTTCATATTTTTCTATATTTTTAGTATGAGTGGAAATACGATTTTAGGGGGGGGGGGGGGGACACGCAAAATTTTGAGGTTTTTTGACAAAATGAAAATTAAACACTTTCCCTAAGTAGTATATATAATATATTTGTAATCTACTCTTCAATACCTTTCATTTGATACCCCACACAAAATTTAAAAAAAATATTTTTTTTTATTTATGTGAGTTATCCGCCATTTTGGATTTAAACAGCTGATAATTTTGAGTTCGCTATATTTTTCCTGTGTGCGCGTCAAAACGATCTTTAATATTGGAAAGTTTCATGTTTCTATCTCTTTTTATTCAAAAGTTATTGGAACCGTACAGAGTGACAGACAGACAGACACATGAACGAAACTATAAGGGTTTCTTTTTTTGGGTTTACCAACGAAACCCTAAAAACAAACAATAAAACAAAGAGAGCAAATTTTATGAAGACTAACAACAGTGATTCAAGAAGTGATTTAGTGAGCAAGAACTCGCAAAAAAGAATATCTCTAATAGTCGAAGACCAGGAGCGTGACAATGAAGAATAAAGAAGAGAAGTTAATAAAAAAAATTAGTGTCTATTTAAGTACTTAAAATAATGACTTCTTTCGTGTGACGTGACTTAAGAATTTTGCACCATTAGGCAAAATTTCCATTGATATTTTTACGTTAAATTGACTTCTAAAATAATAAATCTTAAGGTTCACCTAATCATTTAGTAGGGTTTCGTTGGTAAAACCAAAAAAAGAAACTTATAGTTTCGTTCCTGTGTCTGTCTGTCTGTCACTTGGTACGGTTCCAATAACTTTTGAATCAATAGAGATAAAAACATGAAACTTTCCAATATTAAAGATCGTTTTGACGCGCACACAGGAAAAATATAGCGAACTCCAAATTATCAGCTGCTCAAATCCAAAATGGTGGATAATTCTCGTCACATGAAATTTTTTTTTTAATTTTGAGTGGGGTATCCAATGAAAGCTATTGAAGAGTAGATTACAAATATATATATAATTTGTGGTTAGTGTTTAATTTTCCACGCCATTTTGTCAAAAAACATCAAAATTTAGCGTGTTCGCCCCTATACTGATTTCATGTTCACGATACCAACGAAGAAGCCCTTTTTACGTGAGACTTCACGCCCAACCAATTCATTGTTTAATAAATGTTATTACAATGGTATAAAATTAGTACCTTGGTTTATTTGTTATACCAGTCACCTAAAATATGATAACTGTACTGATTAAATGTATTTATTTACAGCAATACTGATTTTACATAAAATACCTATGAAAAAGTTTTTAAAGTGTTTTTTTCTAAATTATAACTGAATATTAAAATCTCTGGTAACATATTCTCATTGCCTGTGATCCATTATAACGAATGATAGGTTTATACATCAGTAGGAGGAATTTTGATAAATAATTATTAAAATCTCTGAAAAATTTGTATTTTTTCTGGACATTCATCGATGCTCCTTTTCATGTATCCAACCTCATCCTCCACAAATCTCGAACTCCTCTACAAAAATCTCAATATTCCTTTTGAACGTGACCTACCTATCCCGATTCGAAATATTCCACGACTCATGCACATCACCCCAATCCTTTAGCAGACCTTCTTAGTAGGGTACTAAAATCTCTGAAAAACATTTTTACTCTCTGGTTTATTTTAACAGCTAATAAACTGATGAATATCGTGATGATGGATTTTTTAGGTGTAAGAAAAACGACGATTTAAAACATGTTGTTTAGATGAAACGTTTCGACCCTGACTAAGGTCATCTTCAGTCTTTAACTACCAAACACTAATGTAAAACATTAAAACAACCAAACACTAATGTCAATTTAACATATATCTAGTAGAGCATAATTACATATTGTTTTTATCCCATAATTACAATAATCTAAACATACTTTAAAGTAATTAATTTAACTCACTTATGATGCCATTATTCTATCTCTCTGGGAGAGTGTCATATATATTGGTCGTAGTTTGAAATGTATTTTTATTTATTTTTTTAAAGAGTTAACAAAACATACACGGTCAACTGACCCACTACAAAATACTGTAACAAATTACTGAAAATTTTAAAACATATCAAACGAATTAGTAATATACTTAATATCTAATGGTAACAAATTTAATATCATAACAATTATCAACAATCCACAATAAGAAATAAAAAAATAAAATTACAAGACTCTGATCATTTAAATCAAATTTTGAGTATATGTTTGAAACTTAAGGTATACTTAGCCCATTGTTGATCCCATATAAGTTTCGACCTTCTGCGCCCATTATTTTATCCTCCACATGCGCACAACAATACATTTATTTAGACCTATATCTTCAAAAGTACTCAACTGATTATTATGAAATTTAGATGATTTGTCGAAAGTAGTCCGGAGATAGCCTCAAATTAATTTCAACCGTCTGCGCTCTTTACATTTTGATAAATTGATACTTTAATTCATAACAGACAGACAAAAAATTTATCAACAGACAGACAGAAAGGGGACCAATTTAGAAAATGTAAAGAGCGCAGACGGTTAAAATTATTTTAAGACTATCTGCGGGCTACTTTCGACAAACCATCCAAATTTCATAATAATCAGTTGAGTACTTTTGAAGATATAGGTCTAAATAAATGTATGTTTGTGCGCATGTGGAGGATAAAATAATGGGCGCAAAAGGTTGAAACTTATATGGGATCAACAATGGGCTAAGTATAACCTACCACCCCAATTTCATTAAAATCGGAAGTGTTGTTTTTTAGATATCTTGGTTCGCAAAAATACGTTTTATCTCTATCCAACTACAATATCTCGAAAACGGTATGTCTCACTTCAAACTTGCATAGGACCTTTTTTGTGCAGAATTATGTGAGGAATAATTTTGGTAATAACACTTCTCTTCAAAAAATTAACCGTTTTGCGTAAAAAGTGAAAAATAAGTAAATTTTGGACTTTAAGGAGAGGGGAGGGGGGGACACGCCTCCCCAAGAGTAGGGAACTTTACTGTTTCTTACTACTACACCCCTAAAAAGTGTTTTCACAAAGTTTCAAAACTTTATAAATTATTTCCTCCATTTGCTGTTTTTTTTACTAATTTGCCTGGACTATAATGGTGATATGTTATTTGTTATATTTTATCTATCAATTCTTTGAACGTAATGCAAAAGATAAATTATTTCGATTAAAAAATGTTTCTTCCTGAACGTCGTTACACCCTATTGAAATTATATTGGTTTGGATAGAAGGAAAACCCCGTGGTCCTTAATATAAAGAAAACCGTCGTGGTTTTCTAAGAGTAAGCTCTCGAAGGAATAAATGCTGCCTCGTTTAATAGATGGGATATCTTGAAAAGAGGAAGATTTTTATGATATTGCTGTACTTAAAGCATTAAATAACCCCTACTGAACAAAAATAAAATATAATAAAAATAATATATATATATATATATATATATATATATATAGATTATCTACATAAGGTAGTTAGGGTACAGTAAAAAATATACTTTTGAGAACTTTAATTACTCTTATAATGATTTGGATCGCTAATTTGTGATAAATTTAAAGAATTGCTATTAGTTGATATGAAACATATGAGAATAAGGTCCCCCTTCACTCAGAGCAACCAATTTATTTTGTAGCGCCACTAAAACAGTTTAGGTTAACTACGAATAAACAAATAGGTCCGACACCCAGAAAACATGTACAGGGTGGCGCAACGTGGATGACCACATTTTAAATTGTGCTTAATACTAGAGCCAGGAGATTGAAATAATGCAAATTTTCAAGCAAACACGTGGAAGTTTACTGGGCATAAGTCAAATTTTTAATTGTGGAAGATAATATCCGATAAATGACGTCTTTTTCGATTCCCACATTCACAATATTCACACGACCGAGAAAAATTTAACGCACGCGATCCATGATCACTTGTGTGTGTAGTGGCTCCATCTTGTTGGAACCATATGTCGACAGTATCCATTTCGTCATCCTTTGAATAGGGGATGAAAAATCAGATTCCATGACAAGATGTTAGAGAATGTGATGCGCAACTTCGCCGAGCGCCTCTAAGAATGTGTAAATCGACAAGGTGTCATTTCTCGGACATTATCATCCACACTTAAAAATTTGACTTATGTCCAGTAAAATTCCACATTTTTGCTTGAAAATTTGCTTTATATCAATCTCTTACTTCTAGTATTAAGCACATGGTGACCATTTAAAATGTAGTCATCCACACTGCACAATCCACACAATATATACAGGGTTATATTGTTATATATACAGATAGATACGCGTGTCGATCCGCTAGCTGTGACTGTGAACCCACCTTTAGGAACCCTCCTATAGAACCTTCCAAGTAAAGTGATAAATCCACCCGGCACTACCGTCTACTCCAATCATCCAATTTAAACTATAAACTCATCATGATTAACTATTAATTTGCCCCTTTATAGGTAGGTCAGTTTCTAATATATTCACACACCCCTTGAGGTACCCTGAATGGGCAAGGCATATTCATATGTATAACTACTATATATTATATATAGTTCTAGAAGTGACACATATAAAAATACATGTTTTAAAACAAAAACAATATCGATATGTCTTTATATCGACGCAATAATACTTTTTAAATCCATCATTACAAAATCAGACTGTAAAACAAGTACAAACTAAACCAAGGGGTTTTCTGGGTGTCCCCTTAAGTGGACGTGGACACTGACCATTAACGAAAAAAATTAAATTTTTGACTTGCCCCATAAAGGGTTATTCGCTTCAATGATAAAGCGACGCGATGCCTAGTTAATATATTATTTCAAATGTGTTCATCAACTGGTTATTTACTTTTTGTTTTCGATTTTCAACAAAATCAGATTTATTTTCATCGATATCTCGGAAAATAGACTTATATCTTTAGATTCGTATTTAAATGGACTACATTTTTAAATTCTCAAATATAGTCCAAAAATATAAACAACCGCCCATTTGTGAATGTGTATAAAAATGTATAAATTGGTTTTAAATTCAGTATTACTGTGCATATTGTTTTTGTATTCTTTTTAGTATCCTATATAATAATATATTTTCTGTAAAATTTGGTATTTTATAGGCACGATCAAATCTCCAGGAAATTTATTTTGTTAAATATGCTAAGGAATCAGAGTTGTGAGATGAGACATGTGATATTTAAAGTCAGAGGTTGAACGGTCCCTAGAGTCCGTCGTCTTGTTGATTATAAAGATACATTATCCCCTTATCTATCTTGGGTTTAGCTTGTCGCGTATAGACCTACCTTCTTAACCGTCTTATTTACTCTGACTCTCTTATTTTTTACTAACTATCAAGATTCTTCTCCAGTTGATTACCGCTGGAATCTAATGTTGATTGAGCTAACAATTTACTCATTCTTCATAGTATCATATTATCTTTATATGTATACCAGAGTGGTATTTCAGGGACGATCTTCTTTCTTTAGATTGTTAGTCCCCTTATAAAAAGAAACAGAGGGGAGTAACTATCTAAAGAAGATGTACGGAATATTCTTCTTTAGACTGTTACTCCCCTTATAAAAACAGAAGTGTGATATTCCTTTGTCCCAAATTACATTGGACTAAACATAGTTATTTAGTCAGTCATTTATAGTCTAAAAAAAATAGGGGAGTAACAATCTAAAAAAGTATCAAAATATGATGTGTTTGAAGTTAATTAAAGACGTGGAATTCCTCTGGTAACATGCCACTAGCTTAATTCCATGTCCTACAGGGAGACGCTGATGAAATTGCGAAATCAAATTACGAGTTGACAAATTTTGGAACGATTTTTATTCTATAAAGGCCAGTGGTATTTCTTCTATTTAACCTCTACGGCCATAATATGCCGCAATGGCTACATATCTATTGAATTCCCATGTTAATGTCCTTTAGATTAGAATGTGATTATTGATTATTCAGTGATACTAGTGAGCAAAATCTGGGATTCATCGCTATTCGTAACGGCAATTACATTACCAAAATACCTTCTGAATGTCTTTAATACCACATTATGTAATCTATAGACAGAAGAGATATTCCTCCATTCTCGTGGAGCACCAATATTAAGCTTTATTTTATGAGAGTTTAGTTAAATACCTACCGTTTCTAAATGCCTTTATTCCTAATCCAGAGTATAAATGGCAAACAATCGTACCTGCATTTCCAAATTGACCTTATATAATTACCTCCAATTCCCTTGAGTGTAACCTGGCCACCCCAGATATTAATCCTCCTATGATTGCATACCGTATAATTTGAATCTATTAATCCAAAAGTATCTCCTCTATCCATTACTTAAGAGATTACTTGATAAACGAATAATTCAATAATTATTTATGCTAGCCCAAGAATATATACACAAACTTGCAGTTCTTAATGTGTCTATTTGTAGTGGAGTTGTTTCAAGCGAGAAAGTGTTATTTTGAATAAATTAATTTGTACTTTTTGTTGTGCAAATATTGTGTTACGCTTAAGGCATATTTAAACTTGTATTTTGGCTTCTGCGACCTATCATCTGGCTGCAAGAATCAGCTGGAGTAACGCAAGCAGCTAGGTTGCGATGGATAATAATAACTCCTGGGTTATATATTAATATTTTTAATATATGAGTTTATAGTTAACAGCATCTGAAAGGATGCCCTTTTCCACTTAAATGGAAGATTTCTTTTTTAGGGTCCGTAGGCAAAACCAAGGACCCTTATATTTTCCTGCGTGTGTCTATCCGTCCGTCCTGTCGCATGCTCTCACAGCTACACCTTTCGTCCGATCATTTTGAAATTTGGCATATATGTGTCTTGTACCTACCCACATATTTTAAAAATATAGCGACTTAAAGAAAATATTTTTAAAAATAATTAGGGTAAAAAATCTTAAGGGTTACATTTTTTTTTTTTTTTCGACACCGAGCGTAGGCAAGTTTGAAGTGGGTGTGAAACGTGTCCCCCCCCCTCTATCTCACTAAATTCCTGAACATTCTTCGACCAAAAGTAAAGATACCACTTTTTGGAAATTTCGAAAAAAATATTATTTTATTTTTTATTGACAAAATACGTTTTTTTTTTTTGTTTTTTTAAAATTATGGTCTTTTCGATGTATTTATATGGTTGTAGTCCGGTTCAGTGGCAAAAAAATACTTTATCAGAGTGTGTTTTGAGAATATCAGACCCTTAGAATTGTTCAAAGTAAGCTTTTTAGCATTTTAAAAAATCACTGTTTATACACTTTACAGTTAAACACTATATAGTGTGGCCTACGAACCCTCGCTGTGTGCTGATTAGCACACACTTGACCTGTTTATTACTTTGTCCGTTTAGCTTATAGTCACATCGTGTTAGCATTGTGCTCAACATTCGTTGTATTGCTTAGTAAGCATAATATGTGAAGCGATGGACCCCCACATCCTTCAAATTATAGATTGCTCTAATAATCTATTGACTTGATATAAACTATTGATTCAAATGTCTATTGACACAAAGAAAGAAGAAAAAAGCATTAAGGTACATTTTCCTAGACGCGACTCCAGCGATAGACGTTGAGCAACAGTCGCCCAGTGACTGTCGCGGAGCTGAGTTTGCATGTTAAGAGTTGCTCAGCTAGGAAAACAGTGACATCCAAACCCAGAAGAGGAGTTCTCAGCAATAGACGCTGGGCAACTATCGCTTGAGCGTCTATCGCTGGAGTCGCATCTAGGAAAATAAAGCTTTACTGTATACAAATGTGGATGAGGAATTTATATTACCTACTGGAATTGAGCAGAACGGAGATTTTTGCAGTAACACAGTAAACTTGTTCAACATCCTCCGATTCCCAGCCGCACTTGGAAATCCAATCCAAAGAATCGATAAGATTATTCATTTGGGATTATGACGGAAGGAGATAACCAGATCCGTCCTGTTATATCAGTATGTTTTGCTTTCTTTTCTCACATCATAATCCTTGATGTTGAAGGAATGAAGACAAACTCAGGTTACGACACGTCTATGCAAAATAGTTGAAACTATATTTTAACGCGATGTAACCTGTGGAAATATCTACTAAATATATTTTTATTTGTTAATTGTTACAGGATGGATTACGTCGGAGAATGGACAAGCTCAAGAGGTCTATCGAAGAGGCCAGTTTAGCCGTTGACGAAGAACGTCAGAAAAATGTTGGATTGCTTCACCTTATTTTCCCACCGAACATTGCTAAACGTCTCTGGCTTGGTGAGTTAAATGTGCATACTTATTACTCTTGGTTCAATTCTGTGAAAAAGTCACGTAGGAATATTATACTTCGACAGAAGCCATTATCTGAGAACCCTTTAAGTTTTCTTCCTCTCATTAATGATCTCAATTATTTATTGTGATTTTTTTCGAACGTTTTTCCTTTCAAAACTCCTCTTCTAATATTTCGAATTCTAGAATGTTAATGTCCTTCAATGCGACTTTAGGGATAACAAGCAAGCTTTAACGAGTTCAAACATCGTTGATATTCACAAACGAATCTCAATAATTGAGTGTCTTAAGCTCTACTAACGAGGTCTTAGACCATAATATTAAAAGCTATATTAATAGGTATAAGATAATTGTGAGCATGCTTTGCTCAAGAAACTCTCCTATAAAAGGGACAAAGAAATTATTATTTTTACAAACAATTTTAAATTTAATCATAATCTATATAATGTATAAAATACAAATACTACTAATTGACTCACTCACTCATCACAATATCTTTGAAACCACTGGACCAATGACTATGGAATTTGGTAGGTAGGTTCCTCTACGCCATAGGTGCTCGCTATGGCATCTTATTTGGATCCACCCTCTTATTCAAGATGACGGCCATTATTTGCAGAATTCTACTTGACATCTCCATGACCAATTACAATTACACTGGAACATTATAATTGTTTAGCTAGGTTCCTCTTTTCTTCTAGGTGTTTGTTGAAAATATTTTTATGAACCGCCATCTTGAATCAAGATGGCCGCTGTTTATATACAAAATTGGACATGCATTTTGAAATTTTGCTTCCTTTTATGACAAAAACATTAAATTAAGAGTTTTTCTAATCGGAACGATTATTCCTAAAAAATATTGATGTCTGTCAATAGTGATTTTCTAAAATTTGATTATTGGAGGAAGTAGGGGCAAATTAAAAATTGTTTGGAAGTTGAGTCAAGGCGATCTTCTTTTGAAGATTGTTGGTCACTAATTTGGAAAAGGTTTCTCTTTAGGATCTAAGCATTTATTAATAAAAGCAAACTTTACATAAGAAATTCTGATTTTCACGGAAAGTTAACATTTAAAAAATATCCTCCAGCAGTCGGAATCAATTAGTAATTAGGGATTTTGCAAATCATAATTGATTGATTCATGAAGGGAGGTTATATAAGTAAGGGAATCATAACCGGTCATTTTGATTCAATGTGGTGGCCACATATGTATTCGAAACCAAGTCCACTTACTATATTTATCACCACTTCTTCGGATGGTAATTCTTTCCTTACCCAATACAGGATTTGCTAAGTTTTACTTAAATTATTACTAATTTAAGAGTACACCTAATTTTTTTTGTATAAATAAGAAAAATACATTTTTAAGTGTAATAAATTACGCAGAACTCTTACTTCATGTTGATGCGTTTCGACTTATTTAATATCATCTTCAGTCAATATTTCTGTTATTAATAGGAAGCCATATTTTTAAGACTGGATTTGGATTCTATGGCTAAAAATAAGACTTTTTTACTCTTGGAAATATTTCGCTCCGAACATTAGTTTGCCGTCTAGAGAGCCCTAAACTTCCTAAATTTAAACTTAAGTCCATTTTACAGCTAAATTAATGGATTTAGGGAAAAAATTCAAGATACAAAAAGTTCTTATTTTTTGCTGCTAAATCTAAATCCAGTCTAAAATACTTACCTAATTTGTAACTGAATTTTGCCAAAAAAAGTGTTCAGCAGGGCTCAAAACGTGAAAAAAATTACAAATAATGCATGTTTTTAAGAATGGATTTAGATTTAGCAGCAAAAAATAAGAACTTTTTGTATCTTGAATTTTTTTCCTAAATCCATTAGTTTAGCTGTAAAATGGACTTAAAGTTTAAATTTTAGCAAGTTTAGGGCTCTCTATACGGCAAACTAATGATCGGAGCGAAAAATTTCCAAGTGTAAAAAAGTTTTATTTTTAGCCATAGTATCTAAATCCAGTCTTAAAAATATGGCTTCCTATTCAATTTTTGTTAATTTTGTTTGCTGCACACGCTTTTGCTGCACACAGAAAATGTTCAGCATAAATATGTTTTAGAAGCGCCTTTTTAGCCTTTATCGAACCCTGAAAACGGTATCTTTCTATCTATCATGGTTCCGGAGATATTTCGCTATTCCATATTAGCTGGGACACCCAGTATATCATTTTAAGTGTGTAAGTGATAAGTTGAGACTGCATAAGGAATACCTTTTCCATTCTCAACTTAAGTGATAAAAAGCATGTGCTGTCACAGACTGGTAGAAAGTTATAATTTTAAATTTCTCTTATTGCGGTTTACCACAAATTGTCTAACATTTCTTCCTGCTCTTCACTAACTTATGTGAACGCAAATAAATATAAAAGAGAGACAGCGATACCCTTGGTGTCATTCTCAAGCTGAATAGACGGTGAAATTGAATTAATAAATATTTCTTACCTCTAAGAGAAAACTTAATTTCGAATCTTTATACTTCTAATTCCATTTGTTTAAGTATTGCTGGTTATATTTATTTTATATTTCCACTCTTTCTGACTATTATTAATAACTTTAATTAAATGTATAAACTATTTCTTCTGCTATTATTCCCATTTTTACATTTCCTCACTACCTATTGTAGAAAAAGTACTGTTTTCACCAACAATTTTTTTTTTCGAGATTTCAATGGAATTATCCGTTTTGGGTGTTTTAAGACCTCCTGAGTGGTTTTCAGCATGACGTCTGTATGTATGTATGTATGTATGTGTGTATGTATGTGTGTATGTGTGTGTGTTATCATCGTAGCGCTCAAGGTATTTAACCTAGAGATTTGAAACTTGGCAGAAAAATCAGTCCTTACCTGTAGTGGTGCCGCCCGGAAAATCAAATTCTTCCGCCATCTTGAACCCAGTTTGTTGAGTCAGCAAAAATTTCAAAAAATCGTAATTAATCGACAATGGTTGGCACGAATATACCTCTCTGTATGACAAACAAGCCCACCAAATTTCAATTTGATATTGGCCGCCATTTTGAAGTTATCAATTTTTGATTTTTTTAACTTTGACGGTTAATAATACCGAAAATATAAATAGGTTTTTGACGTATAGCATATCGTTGGAACCGGAAAAAATTAAGGAACAAATATAAAAAAACCCGATGAAATTCCATTAATTAGTTTAAAAGTTATAAGCGAATATAATTATTTATTAGTGCGATAATTTTGATGACGTCAAAGTTTGTTTACATCTGTCAAAATACCGCCTAACTTCAAATAATTAAATAAAATATAGGTATTAAAAATAAGGTTTTTTTTTTAAGAATGGTAATAAATCAGTTTGTACAGAACGGTCGCCCATCCAAGTACTGACCACGTCCAATTTGCCTCCTCCTGCTGCGAAGCAGCAGGAGAGGCCACTTTGGCCTCTTAAGTGAGGAAAAGTTCCGAGGTACCAGGTACCCGATTTTTTTTATTGATATTTCTATCTCTTAATCAGAGTGGGTGCCATAGATGATTTTTAGTCTAATATATAGTTAAAACACAGTGTAATATAGAAAGTCGTAGATTAGTAGCTAAGAGACAAACTTTTAATGTATTGGCTAGCTAAAGGATATAGGTCGACAAGCAAACATAAATTCAGCTTAGTTACATTCGAAATAGGATCGAACATTCATTTGTCTAATGATTTTAATTTCTATGTGTTAAGAACGCTCGTCGCAATTATTGTACTACGACTTAATCCGAATTTATCAATACAGCAATTAGTAAGCTTATTCGAGTCGAAAAAAATACCGCAATAACACGAGAGTGAATTATTAGCAATTCAATTATATCTCCACACTACCCCAGTTTAAACCATCGATTCTTCTTATACTAGTCCAGGAGATAGCGTGCAAAAAAGCGTCTGAATAACATCAAGCTAGAATTTTGTTTACAGGTTAATCTGTCGGTGCCTTTTAAAGATATATGGTCGGTAAAGTTCGTCTGCGGGACGAATATGGGCAATAGGCATTTAAAAAAAAATCACAGGGAAGTACTTGCGTCCAAGTACTTTTTAGGGTTTTGTAGACGATTAAGCATACCCGTTATGAAATTATGATTTTTTTTCTTCGATCCTAAGGGTCCTGGGTTCGATCCCCCGGGAGGTCACAATGATTTTTATAGGTAATAACGACAAGATAAATTACATTTTTTTAGAAAATTTTCATCGCCCAACCATACGTTGTAACCATGAATCATTTCAAAATTTTAAGACCATCCATTATATAAAATTTGGAGGGGGGATTTTTTTTGGGGGTATATTTTGACTTATAAAACCAATAAATAATTAAAAATTTAAAAAAGCAAATATATATTTGTATTGTACTCTTCAGCAGCTTTCATTTGATACCCAACTCAAAATTTTTAAAAAATAAAATTTTGGGCGCACTCCAAATTTTCGTGCACAAAATTAGTAATTTTCTAAACCTGGGAATGAACTCCCGGAAATATCATCGCCCCACTATAAGGTATTAGTATGAATTATTTCGAAATTTTAGCACCAGCCGATCTATAGTGGTTGGGGGGGGGGAAATTTTTTTGGGGTATATTTTGATTTTTTTCCCCTATAAGTAATGCAAATTTTAAAAAAGCATATATATATTTGTGTCCTACTCTTCAGCAGCTTTCATTTAATACCCAACTCAAAATTTTAAAAAAATAAAATTTTGGGCGCACTTCACTTTTTCGCGCCCAAAATTAACAATTTTTGAAAATTTGGAATGAACTCCCGGAATTTTCATCGCCTCACAATAAGATATTAGCATGAATTATTTCAAAATTTTAGCGCCAGCCGATCTATAGTGGTTGGGGGGGGGAAAATTTTTTTTTGGTATATTTTGATTTATTTAACCAATAAGGAATGCAAATTTTAAAAAAGCATATATATATTTGTGTCCTACTCTTCAGCAGCTTTCATTTGATACCCTACTCAAAAATTTAAAAAAATATAAATTTTTGAGTTTACTACATTTTTTCGAATTGCGCATGCGCAAATCTAATTATGAACTTCTGTATATTTTTCCTGTGGTTGGGTCAAAAAGTTGGACCAGTGTTTCAAATTTCAGTACTTTCGCTTAAACGGTTCGGGCCCTATGAACCAAAGAGCGACGGACGGACGGACACATCACCCTCGGTATAAGGGTTTTGAGAAGTATCTACAAAACCCTAAAAAGAAACCGGTAGAGAGCGGCCATGTCCCGCCAATTATGGTGTGATTTTCCCGTCAAAATGTGATTTTCATGATCCTGAGTACAAAATTAGTAAGTAGACCGAAAATCAAGTTAATGTTACTTTGTCACTTGATAGGTGACCACTTTGATTCGCAGCAATATTTGAATAACTAACCTATCAAGTGACAAATTAACATAAAATTGATTTCTGGTGTGCTAACAAATTTACTAAGGATCATGAAAATCACATTGTCCCCCAAAATGGGCGGTACATGGCCGCTCTCCATCGGTTTGTTCTTTTCAACTGCCTATTGCCAGGACATGTCCCTCAGACGAACTTGGCCCACCTCATATTTTTAAAAGGCACTAAAAGATTAACTTGTAAACAAAATTCTAGCTTGATGTTAGTCAGACATTTTTTTGCACGACATCTCCTGAACTATACGTAAGTTATTTAATTGTAACTTACATTTCCTTGAGCACTGTTAATTTCACCCTCACTTCCAAGAAGCATTGAACGTGACATCGATTAAACTTAATAATGTATCGATAGGTACATGTTTTACAAACATGTATGTATATTTTAAATATCTGTTAAATACTATTATTAAATTATGTATATTTTTTGTTTGTTTTATTCTTTGTAATATGTTGTATAATATGTTTTGAATCAAATAAAAATAAATTACTTACTTACTTACTTACTTATAGGTGATACTGGGTCTACGTGTTGACTTCCATCAGCCGTTATATGAATTACGAAACCGACGGACTAAACGTTTATCTAGTAGCTAGTGATTTACTACACGATGCCGAGTGTAATCCGGATTGTCTCCTTGGAAGCACCTTGGGAATGCGAATTTTTATCATTTCTTTAATTATATAGGATAAAATAATTATCTAAACGAAGGATAAATGCAACATATCCGTAGTACAATTTTCTCTCATACATTTTCCTTGTTGTGTTGAGCTCCTAATAACACTTAGTTATAGGGATTGGATGATGAAGAGGATCTAATGAACCAAAAACGTTTTCTCTTAACCTTGCCCATCCATCAACATTTTTCTGATAATTTAATAGTTGAGTCTAGTATGAGAGATGTATCTTGCAGTTGAGAAATTTGATGCGTTAAGTATGCTGCTACTCTCAAGATAGGTTTGGCAGGGGATGTAAAAATTTCCGGGTTCAGCAATCTTCGTGTTTTAGATAGATACCGGTCTCAACCTTTTAAATTGGTTTCTGTCTGTAAAATGATTTTAGTATTTTGATGGAGGTAGGTAGTGTTAAATTGTTACATTTTTTGCTTCTAATTACGCTGTGATCCTCAGCTACGGTATTGGCAAACTCTTCGTCATATATATAAAAGCTAGAGTGAGGGGTTAGACCTGACACATACATATTATAATTAACATTTTTATTGAAAACATAAAAGATAACTTCTTATTTTAAAATAATATTTTCTTATTTTATTACAATTACAACCTATTGATAGCCTGAAATGTTATAGAACAGAATGAATTTGTTATAATTTACAATTGTAAACTTTATTATTAATATTATAAAATTACCCAATACTAGATCATATCTGTCAGAAGCTTTGTAATTCTTTTTTTTAGTCCTGTAGTTTGAACAATTTTTTACTGTTGATGGCAACTCATTATAAAGCTTAGCTCCTAGGAATTCTTTATTCAGTAATTTTTTTGTGGTCTTGCATGGAGGAAGTTTTACAGTCAACATGGTTCTTTGTCTTGTGCTGTATGTATGGTCAATATGTTGTTTGTTTTGTTTATAACAATAACAGTAAATTGATTTTTTAAAGAATTCTATCGCCGATAATACTTCAAAGTCTTTGAAAACATGATCTGAAGGATAGTCTCTTTTACGGTTTAGGCATATTTTTATAATTCTTTCTGAGTCGTGCTTAACTTTGCTAAGTGAGTTTTTGCTGCAGTACCATATGCTGATATACCATAATTAATAAGTGATTCTACTAATGCATAATAGACTGTCTTTAAGATGGGGAGAGAAGAAAAAATTCTTAAAATAAGGTGTGTATAGTTTTATTTAAATTTGCTACGAGGGTCCCGATATGAGTTTTCCATGAGTTGATGATGTTGATCCACCCAAAGCCCTAAGTATTTTACCGAGGTTGCTTTATCAACTTGGTTCTGCCAGTCACATTGACTTTTCTTAGCGTCATACATTACAGCGCAATTGCATTCGTGCAGGACAAGTTTGGAGTCGGCTCTTGGTTGGCCTCTAATATCAAACGAGAGTGTTATATTTTTAGTTTTACTTGCATTTAACGCTTATCCATTTGAATCTAACCATAGTTTGATATTAAATAAACCTTTTTCCGTTTTTTTATAAACGGTTGCCCAATCATCACCCGTATCATCATCATATTTTAGAAAACCCATCATAAGGCTTTTTCGCTTTTTATTTGACATTTGTACAGCACCACAAAGTCCAGTCGGGTCGATGTCGAGAGGGCTTCCGAAATCTTAAAATATTAGGAACTGGAAGTCGGTGGACGATGCTAAAACAGTGAAGTGGGATGCGATAAGGGCAGACATGCCCTTAATCATTGAGTAGCGGGAGGGCCCGGTCGGTGGAGCCTCCTGCTATATTCCCGGACAAGCAGAATGACCCTGTCTACGCTTCAGTCCCTTGTCACACCGTCCTTCGTCCTTCGTCCTCCGTCCTCTCCATAGCCCCTTCAACATTTTATCATAAAAATGTGCCTCGGACCCCTCCTCTTTTTAATATGAAATATAGATGAAGCGGTTCTGACTTTTAAACTTTCCCATATTTATTTTTATAAAGTAAATTTATAACCGGAATGTAAAACCTTTTTTTCTTTTTATTTCTTCCTACCCCCACTCTGTGAATTTGTATCAGCATTCTAAAACAGAGTTATTTATTGTGGTCTTATTAATGTATGGGGGGGGGGGGGGGGGAGGGATAAACTTGGCGCAATTCCTTCCTAAAATTGCGTTTTTGGTATCACACGTGACAAATGTCGCTTTTCTCAGTACGTGTGACATGAATTTATATGTAATAAAATAGAATATAATTTTTTTTTTTCTCGGATTCAACATTGGTGCTAGTTATCCCAGATATAGGTGGTGTGTAAAACCAGTTTAAACTTTAAACATGACCTTTAATAGTACATTACGCGTCGAGTGCGGAAAGTAGCATCTTACATGCGAGTGTGGAGTTTGCACCCGAGCGACAGCGAGGGTAGTAAAACCACACGAGCAATGTAAAATGCCGTTTTCGCATGAGTTGCGTACCGTACTTTATCTACGATTGTTAGATTTAAATAGTAAATACAGAAAAAAATAAACTTACTGTATGTAAGTTCGTATCTCTCTCTCGATAAAGATGGCATTAATTCTTGAGTTGTATTTTTTGCCAAATTAATTATTCCTGAAGGAGTATTATTCTCCACATTTTCGTCAGTCACTTGATTCCCTTATTGTTTTTCACTAAAAACTCAATATAAACAGTTACTTTAATAAAAGAACTGCAAATTAGTTTTGTTAAATGTAAACAAACTCGCTAATCGTGCTTAAAGCTGAAGAATTCCTCTTTTTTACCGCCCTAGGGTGGTAAAGAAGAGGAATTCTTCTGAACTATGAGACGCGCATGCGCAATGAATACAAGTACGTAAAGAATCACTTTCTACGCATCTAAACAGAGATACAATGTTTATATTAAGTATCAATCGTAGATAAACGTTTTTATCTACGATTGATGAGAAATATAAACATTATATCTTTGTTTAGATGCGTAGAAAGTGATTATTTACGTACTTGCATTCATTGCGCATGCGCGTCTCATAGAACTGAACAATTCCTCTTCTTTACCACACAGTGTGCGGTAAAGAAGAGGAATTCTTCAGCTTTACGCACGATTAGCAAGTTTGTTTACATTTAACAAAACTAATTTGCAGTTCTTTTATTAAAATAACTGTTTATATCGAGTTTTTAGTGAAAAACAATAAGTGAATCAAGTGACTTTGACGAAAATGTGGAGAATAATACTCCTCCAGAAATAATTAATTCGGCAAAAAATACAACTCAAGAATTAATCCCATCTTTATCAAGAGAGAGATACGAACTTACATACAGCAAGTTTATTTTTTTCTGTATTTATAATTTAAATCTAACAATCGTAGATAAAGTACGGTACGCAACTCGTGCGAAAACGGCATTTTGCATTGCTCGTGTGGTTTTACAACCCTCGCTGTCGCTCGGGTGCAAACTCCACACTCGCATGCAAAATGCTACTTTCCGCACTCGACGCGTAATGTACTATTATATCAATACTATCGCACTTGAAATTATTAATGTTGATTACCCATTAAAACTTCGTTACAAAAGTTTGCCATCAATAATTAATGATTATTTTAAAATTAAATATTTGTGTTTTGCCTTTCTAAGAACAATTTCTTGTCTGAGTGTTTACTAGATATAAGTTTCTAATTAATCGCTAAGAGTTTTACAAATGGTATTTAAGATATTATTACTTCATATATTTAATAATATTAATATAAATATTACTTTCTTTCATATATTTTTTTCTTAAACTTTTTATCAAAAAGAAAGTTTATGATAGAAGGTTGTATGGGTAAGTGTGATCGTATGTATTAATATCAATGTATTGTTATTATTATCAATTTAAATTATTTACTGTGAATTAATCTTTGCCAGGTATTATTTCTTATTATTTTATGGTTATTAAAATAATTGTGAAATAGTCACTTTTAATTGCTATATAGTACTTACTTAAACCATTGTCAACATCAATTGAAATCATGTAGCATTAATGCTGGGATTTCAGTTCTTATGTAAAATTATAATAATTGACCGAGCGAAGCCGGTCTATGTTTTAACTTTTTTGTTCCCCAGGTACTAGACCGTTTTGCATTTCGTCTGAAAATGTTTGTTACGCGCTTACGGCTAAACGCTTTATTCGATTTTCTTCAAATTTGGCATAGATGTTCTTTGAAGTCATAAAAAAAACAACGTATGAGTTTTATATTTAATGAATTTCAATTTTTAATTTAAAAAAAAAATGAAACAAAAAAAATTTTTACTAATTTATTTTTGGTTTATCTTGAAATTTGGCATGAATGTTACTTCAAGTTGGGGAAATAAATATATATAGTTTTTTTTTTTTTTTTTTTATAAACAAATTGTTATTAATTTAAAGAAAATGTTAATTTAAATCAAATTATAATTATTATTAACTACGGGAAACAGACAGTGAAAAATACACTCCTGTGCCGGGATTTGAACCACGGGCCTCTATATATAGAGGCCCGTGGTTCAAATCCCGGCACAGGAGTGTATTTTTCACTGTCTGTTTCCCGTAGTTAATAATAATTATAATTTGATTTAAATTAAAATTTAACTTTCCGTAGTATGAAAACTACCAAAAACTTAAAAATTGAATTTCGAATTGATTGTACAAGGTACAGGTACTAATTGAGTACTTTATAATTATAAGCGTTAATTCTTGATTTAGTTCTAATGTCATAAATATTGACTGTCTAAATGTATATGAATATTGAAAGCTTGGATTCGGGACTAGTTATCGATTACGGTAGTGAAAAATCATTCTCCTGCGTAGCTTAGATGGAAGAGCGCTATACCGGAAATATAGAGGCCCGTGGTTCAAATCCCGGCACAGGAGTGTATTTTTCACTGTCTGTTTCCCGTAGTTAATAATAATTATAATTTGATTTAAATTAAAATGTAACTTTCCGTAGTATGAAAACTACCAAAAACTTAAAAATTGAATTAAAGAAAATGTTATTTAGACTTTTTTAAAAAAAAATGTTTTTATTTTTTCTTGAAATTTGAAATAGATGTTCCTTTAGACATTAAAATCGATGTATATGGTTTCTTTGTCTAAAAAATGTTTAGAATTACCATAAAAATAACCTTCCCAGCAGGGAATCGAACACGACCCTTCACTGTCCTCGTTTAAAATTATTTTCTCAGAAGCTAGATTTTTTCCGGGAAAACGACTTAAACCGTTAGATTCGTATTTAAATGGGTTACATTTTAAAAAAAAAAAAAAAATATCGTCGTAATAGTTTTCGAGAAATAATGTTTTTACAGAGTTTTTGAGGGGGAGTGCCCCCAAATTTGTAGCTTAAATTAATTTCTCGATTTTACCTCGGGTTATCATTTATCCTTTAAGTAATTGAAATCGATTTTTATGGTTAATTTCCGAATTAAATTTTTACAAATTCAAATACAAAATACATAAGCGAGATAGAGGGGGGGACACGTTTCACACCCACTTCAAACTTGCCTACGCTCGCCCTATCAAAGTTATATCCAAAGAATTATATATTTTTGTAATTAGCTCGACGTACCCTTTCATATTATGATATTTAAATTTAAATAATTTAAAATTTAATTTTAAATTAATTAATTTTTAATTAAATTTAAATTTAAATTTATCCCTTAAGTTTTTTTACCCTAATTTTTTTGAAAAATATTTTTTTTACGTCGCTATATTTTTAAAATATGTGGGCAGGTAAAAGACACATACATGCCAAATTTCAAAGTGATCGGACGTAAAGTGTAGCCGTGAGAGCACGCGAGAGGACGGACGGACAGACACACGCAGGAAAATATAAGGGTCCTTGGTTTTGCCTACGGACCCTAAAAATAGAAGAAGGTTATATTCAGGGTCTTGATTGTTCTCCCGCAATTCCTTAAACGTAAAAAGTTTTATCTTGAAAAAGCTCTGGAGTAAACGTTTACTAATCGGCACCAATTAAATAAATTAGAAATAGAAAACTTATCTTTGCAACCAGACCAATGGTCATTTATACTAAACTATAAACTAAAAACTAATTCAGTTGCTACGTTTAACAAAACTCTTCTAATTTTAATTAAAACTAACAGAGTTCAAAAATTAGAATCTGATTTAACATTGATAAAAATTAAGATGTATTCTTTGTTATCTGCCTAAAGAAATCTAGGGGTGGAGAAATCTTATACTTTATTTTACTTTTTTTGAAAGGATTGTGATTTCAAAATTTTATTTTAGGGCCCAGTGAATCGAAGATTTAAAAATAGAGAGATGGTAGGTTGTAGTCTGGCACCTTAATTTCGAGAAAAGGAGCACTGATAAAGAGTATGTACCCCCCCTTAGTGGAGGTGCCGAGCTACCCCCGTCAAAAATTAATTCCTACGCCACTGTCCTGTAGCTTTCGCAGGAAAGAAAGCTGCAGAATCGGACTACTCTGTCAAACATACTTATTTATATAAGAAAGTTCTTTCGGACCAAGTATTTTTTTCAGTGAATAGTATCTGTTTTTTATTGTAAATTTACCTATCACCTTAATTTTTCTTACTGAACGATAAGTGAAAATTAATGTTTAGGCTCAGCGGTGAGCGGTAAGCGGCAAGCTGCAACATTTTTCGCTCAGATGCTCGCGCGCATAGCCGGCCGTGCTCTACTTCCATTATATTTAATTTGAACATAAACGTAAGCGGCATCGCACTGCCACCCATTGAGTATGATACAAGCTGTGAGTGGTGAGCGGTGGGCGGCAAAGCGTCAGAGCGGTAGAGCGGAAAGCGGCGCTGGCTACGATATGAGCGAAAATAATAGGCTGAGTGGTATTTTCTATCAGCTCCCTGCCATGTTTACTTGACGACAGTTTTCAATCTCTACTGAGAAGAGGGGTGAACGAAAATTAATATTTGGACTGAGCGGTGAGCGGCAAGCGTCAACATTATTCGCTCAGACGCTCGAGCTTGTCTTAGCCGGGCGTCCTCTACTTCCATTGTACTCAATGTAAACAAACGTAAGCGGCATACTTCTGTTGCCCACAGCTCGTATCGTACCCGAGGCCTTAGCAATTATCTCTGTATATTGAATATATGTGTATGAAAGTATAAATTGATTTTTTGTTTATTGACGAATTTCCACATTTTAAGTTCCCAATTCCAAACTGATTTTTTTTTTTAAAAAGTGTGATGTCGCGGGAGGAACGAAGTTCATTCTGGTCTAGAGAGAGAGAGAGGGAAAGAAAGAGAGAGAGGGAAAGAAAGAGAGAGAGGGAAAGAAAGAGAGAGAGGGAAAGAAAGAGAGAGAGCAAGACAGAGAGATTAAGAGAGCAAGACGGAGAGAGAGAGGGAAAGAGAGAGAGAGGGTGGGAGAGAGAGAGAGAGAGGGAAAGAGAGATAGAGAGAGAAAGAGGGATGGAGAGAAGGAAAGAGAGATGGAGAGAGGGAAAGGGAGAGAGAGAGAGTGAGAGGGAGGGAGAAAAGAATGCTCTAGAAGAAGGGAATGCTCACGCAATGATACCATAGCGGAACATTGTATTTTATACTAGTGGGAGTGAGAGAGAGGAAAAGAGAAGAGAGTTGGGTTGAGACTTCTGATTTCTATAGTTCGACGCGACACTGCAGTTAACACTTGACGGTCGATTTTTTGCGGAATTGTTTATCATTTGGCAAGAGTTATTGAGCCTGAACTACAGTACCAAGTAAAATGAAAAATTGGTCTATATATTCAGTTCAGTCATACCTCGTTGTCGTTTGTAAGATCCGATTTCGATTAAATGTGGTATACCTACTACATAATTAGCGGGGTCATACCTCGAGTAAAAATAGAATTATCGACCATGATTATTCATGATTGTATTACCGATTTAATTATTTCAAGTTGTGTTAATGGTAATGAGTTATTAGTATACAGAATCATGTATACAGAAACATACATGAGTTAGGTCAGCAAAATCTCGGCTGAGACAACTAATATTTTAAGTCTAGTTTATATGGTAATACGTGTTAATCTGATATATGTATACACTTAGATGAGGAAGTTCACCAAATCTCGGTTGAAACAACTAATATTTTAAGTTTAGTTTAAATGGTAATAAGTTGTAATCTTATGTATACACATACATGAGGAATTTCAACAAAATCTCGGTTGAGACAACTAATATTTTAAAAACCCTATTAAGTAGAACAGAGGTGGTAAAAAGGGCCGATTGTCCTTGTGCACGACCCTGTTTTAGAATTAATGGAGTCTTCCATTTTTAATTTTAACTTTTTGAACTTTAGCAGTGAAGAAAATGCTTTTATAAATGCAAGCTTGAAAGTGGGAAAGACTTAAATATTTAATATGTATTGTAGTTGACAGCATGTGTAAGGGTTTTGACTAATTTATAAGAAGAATGAATATGAACTATTTTTCCTTCCATTTTTACTTTTCCTCACTACCTATAGTAGGAAAAGTGCTGTTTTCACCAAAAAATTTGTTTTCGAGATTTCAACGGAATTATCCGTTTTGAGTGTTTTTAAGACCTCCTGAGTTTGTTTTCAGCATGACGTCTGTATGTATGTATGTATGTATGTGTGCTATCATCGTAGTGCCCAAGGTATTTAACCTAGAGAGTTGAACCTTGGCAGAAAAATCAGTCCTTACCTGTAGTGGTGCCGCCCGGAAAATCAACTTTTTCCGTCATCTTGAACCCACTTTGCTGAGTCAGCAAAAATTTAAAATTACGTAATAAATCATTTTGTTCAGAACGATCACCCATCCAAGTACTGACCATGTCCAATGCTGCTTCCTCCAGCAGCGAAGCAGCGGAAGAGGCCACTTTATTGGCCTCTGAAGTGAGGAAAAGTTCCGAGGTGCCCTGAACCCGATTTTTTTTTAGAATTTTTAATACCCACCGAATATGGACGTCACCAGAAAATATATTTGGAGGGATGCAAATGTCCACATTTATAAATTATTGTGTCATACCTCTCTGGGCGAAGAACTCTGATTATATTGTAAATGTTTGGGCTTTGGTGTTAGAAAAAGAAACACCAATTAGCGATAGTTTCAACAAAAATATACATCCTGTCTGTCTGTCAGTAACGTTTACATTTCCGACGATAACTTGAGT
The DNA here is from genome assembly GCA_951217055.1 of Gerris lacustris. Lineage (NCBI taxonomy): Eukaryota > Metazoa > Arthropoda > Insecta > Hemiptera > Gerridae > Gerris > Gerris lacustris. The sequence continues at coordinate 41,783,589 of OX578285.1, read as the reverse complement.
AAATGTTAACCGATTCGATGAGACAAACATTTTTTTCAAACACAATGTTTTAGTAAAACCAACAGCGACACCGCTATGAAGTGAGTAATGCAATAAATATTAGATATTAAGAAAATAGTTAATCATGATGAGTTGATAGTTAGAGAGGCTGATTGTAAAAGAGAACCTTGTAGCGGGAGAGAAGGGTGCCTTTCTACTATTCCTTAAGTGACACGTCCCTCAGTTATATCTCCATTTTATTTAACTATTATACAAGGTGGTCCAAAAGTCTCCCCCCCCCCTCTTAACTTTTGAACGGCTTGAGATAAATTAATGAAACTTGGGGGATCTCTACCATACAAAGGGAAGTTTGTTTTCATGCAATCACCCACTAGGGGCAACCACTCACTTTGCCCCCAGACCACACAACTTCAGAATTTCAAATTGGAATGTATATTTTTGATAGCATATTTGGATTCTACTGTGAAAAATAATAAACTTTTACTTAAAACTATTTTTTCTATCTCCAATATTTTTCAAAGATAGCGAAATTCAAGGGCAAAGATAGCGAAATAACCCTTCCGAAATAGTAAAAAAATAACACTTAAATCGTTATAAAATCTAAACGGTTTGAAATAAAGTAATGGAACTTGGGGGATCTGTACCATGTAAAGGGAAGTGTGTAATCATCTACTCGCGTACTAGGGGCAACCACCATTTTGCCCCCAGGCGCTGTAATCTACCATTTTTATACCTTTGCCCCCCTATAGGGGGAAAAATATTGGAGATAGAAAAAATAGTTTCAAGTAAAAGTTTATTATTTTTCACTGTAGAATCCAAATATGCTATCAAAAATATACACTCCAATTTGAAATTTTGAAGTTGTGTGGTCTGGGGGCAAAGTGGGTGGTTGCCCCTAGTGGGCGATTGCATGAAAACAAACTTCCCTTTGCATGGTAGAGATCCCCCAAGTTTCATTCATTTATCTCAAACCGTTCAAAAGTTAAGAGGGGGGGGGGGGAGACTTTTGGACCACCCTGTATAATAATGTGTCACTTCACTACACAAAAACTTCTGCTTGTATAATGAATTCTGCTCGCGTCAATGATAGAGCCACGCGATGCCTAGTGTAGGATCAGTTCTATAAACCTTAAAATTGCCATAAGCATCCAGTTAGTCGCCACTTTATATGAGTTAGTCGCCACTTAATTTATATGGCGATGCTAAATGAACACCGATGCGGGTGGGGGCAATCCGGAGGTTAATCAAAAATCTGTGTTCTTACATCTAAGTAGTGACTACGCCCGATGCTTGCTTAACCTTATTCATAAGATACCCAGATCTAATATACCTAAACAAGTTATTAATCGTGAACCTAAATCTTGAGCGGAAGCGAGCTTCTTACAGTCAACAAAATATGCATCCTTTCTGTCTATCAGTAATGTTTACGTGTTACGTGTTTGTTATGTGTTACGTGTTGGATAAAAGTTGTCCGTGACCGATTCAGTTTAAATTCTTCTTTCTCTTCTCCATCCACTTCCTTACTAATTAGACTACCCAGATAAATATATTCATCTACTTCTTCTTGACCTATGTTAATTGTTATCAATTTACATTTGTCTTTGTTTATTTTCAGTCTTAGCTACATGTTCTTTTAAGTATCTTATCATAAATTTAGCTTTCTTGTAATATTTGGCAACTATTGCAATATCATCGACGAATTTTACTTCATTTAGCCACTCTCCATTAATTTTTGATTCCATAACCATCCCAGTCAAGGTGCAATAAAGCTTGTTCTAAAACTGCTATTATTATCCTTGCTGATGGAACATCTCCCTGCCTTATTCCTCTTTTAACTTTTACATTGCTTATATTATTTTCATGTTTAATTTCTATCTCAGCATTGTTGTAAATTTCTTTTAAAATATCAATATATTCTTGATTGATTGCTGATTTATCCATAAATTCAATATTGCAGATTTTAGAAGAGAGTCGAATGCTTTCCGGAAGTCTACAAATGTTACGACTAAGGGAAATTTGTATTCATGCGATGATCTAATAAGCTGTTTAACCATGTGTAGGTTGTCTAGGGTTGGGAAGTTCTTTTGTTAAGAAGAAAATTTGATTTTTTAACAGTATAATGAAGTATTTATTTCGTCATTATACCATGGCAGGTTGAAAAGAAAGCCCTTTAATTCTATGTCTTAGGTTAGGGTAATGTTACATTCTAAAAAAGGAAATGAGGCTGGTCCGGAAATTAGAGAATTTAGTTAGGGAAAGCAATAAGAGATGGTCAGTATATATATTCTTATTGTATTCTAGAAAGAGAAAATAAAGGATCTGATTTTAGAACAAAAGTCTTTTCTTTTATCTTTTTTCTGACTTAAAGTTTCACACAAAGGCTACTGAGGCAATGTCACTCTTTGACGCATTTCTTGTTGAGTTTTTTTATTTATTACTTATAACTCTTACCCTTAAACCTCAAAGGTCTGATGGGATATCGTTCTGGATTTAGTGGTGGCGTTTGATTATGTGGTTGGCAAAAGGAATCCAGAAGTAGTCTGTTTGCTAGGCTTTTGTCTTCCTCACCCCCTATTACTTATAACTATTATATCTTACACCACTAAGATAGCACGATCTCCTCTTGTTTGTAATTCGTACTGAGGTGCGATGGTATATCGTAGTCATTTAGTGACTGTGTGTGATTATGTGGTTGGCAAAAAGAATGCAGAAGTGTTTTTTTGCTAGGTATGTCTCGCTCACCCCGTACTACTTACACGACAAAAATAAATTTGGCAAAAAGAATCCAAAAGTAGTCTGTTTGCTAGGCTTTTGTCTTCCTCACCCCCTACTACTTATAACTATTATATCTTACACCACTAAGATAGCACGATCTCCTCTTGTTTGTAATTCGTACTGAGGTGCGATGGTATATCGTAGTCATTTAGTGACTGTGTGTGATTATGTGGTTGGCAAAAAGAATCCAAAAGTGTTTTTTTGCTAGGTATGTCTCGCTCACCCCGTACTACTTATAACTCTTACGACTTGCATCATTTAGATTACACGAACTCCTCTTGTTTATAATCCATCTCGATATTTGATTGGATTACGATTGTAGTAGTGTTGATGTGTGTGGTTTTTGGATTACAGCTTATATCATGAAATTGCCAAGTTGTTCATAAATTGGGATTGACCTTTAATATGAACAATCTGAAACCTACTATCACACGTATGTTTCTGTTTTAGAAAGAAATGTCAGATGTATATTTATATACATCTTATAACTTTTAGCATATACATTTTTTTCCATTCAAATGGATTCGAACTTAAAGGAGTTTTTGAAGATACCTTAGTTTGTTGTCGGTGTTGTATATTCAGACTGGATTTGAACACCTTCATTATCATCCGTAAAATGAGCTTTAAATGTAAATCGCCAAGTTATTAATATAAAATAAACATGAGCTTTTAGTATAAAACACAATCAATTATGTAATGCACGAGTAGGATTCTGTTAAACCTATTGTGTAGGAAATATACTGACTGGTTTGATATATTTTATTTAATCAAATGTCATAAATGCGGTGTAGTTCAAAGGGCTTCAAACTAAATTATTTGTACTTGAAACTATTTGACCGGTTTTTGGCTGTACTAATGCAGCCTTCTTCAGATAATCTGACGGTTATCGAGTGACTTTAAAAGAACAAGTGACTGCATGTCAACTTTGCAGTAATTACAAGTCAATCAAATGCAAAGTTGTTATGAGAAAGTAACGATTTCAATTACAGACCAAAGAAATAAATCTACTTGTACTTTTAAAGTCACTCGATAACCCTCAGATTATCTGAAAAAGGCTGCATTAGAAGAACCGAAACCGATCATATTGTTTCAAATGCAATTAATTTTCTGTGATGACATTGTTTAGTTATTGAACTACACGTCATTTATGATGAGTCGCTACTATACATTGGAGAAAAAACACTGTTGAGGATCTATTGAAATGTTGTATCAGGTGTGCTCTAACTAGCACCTTAACATCGTAAAAGGAAGCTAACATCCAAATTAGTTCTGGAGATGTTGTCAAGTCGAATTCTGCATAGATTTGGTCGTCATCTTGAGTCAAAAAGGTGGATCCTAATACGATTGTATAGCGAGCACCTAGGGGCGAGAAAAACTCTCCACACACAATTTCAGCTCTCTAGTTATTGCTGTTCTAGAGAGATACAGTAATGGATGAGCTAGTAGTGGTATTTGCCTTTTATTTAACTTGTTTTGCTTTTCATACAAATCTTGTAAGCTAAATTTAACCCACTTCCCGACTATCTAGAAAACTAAAACATGTACAGATTATGTATTTCCGACGACAATAGAGTTATCAGGTATTAGTTTCGTAAAAATTTAAAAAATACTCACTTTCTTATTCGCTTTCTCTTCTACTCCTCAAGATTTCCTGTCACTTCTGTCCGTGCTTTAGTCACAGCTTGAGCCCAGGTGATTCCTTTCTCCCTGAAGATAAGTAACTCTTCTTAAGAACTGAAAGAACTGAAGATTATACTGTATACTGAAGATTAAGTAACTCTTCTTTCTACTCTATAGGGCGTCGGCCGTTTATGCGTACCTCCAGAGCTTGACGAGAAAAACGCTCCTTCTTCTTTGCACTTGTCCAAACCACCTTAGTCTATTTATAGTGACTACCTAAATTATAGGGTTGCTCTCAAGGTTATCTCGGATTACCTGATTCCTTAATCTGTCTCTTCTGGTTTCTCCAGCTTCAGACTGCAGGTATCTTATCTGTATCTTCAGACTGCAGGTATCTTATCTCTATCTTCAGACTGCAGGTATCTTATCTCCTGAGCTTGCACTCTACTTTATATTTTGCTTGTGAGTGCCCAGGATTCAGATCCATAGCTTAGAATAGGTACATACGTGGACATATACACCGCCATTTTAGTATTGTTGGAAATTTCCTGCTTTTTTTAAAAAATACAAATTATATAACAGCGTGTCATCAAACATATTTTTATTTTTATTTTACTTGTGTATATAGAAGATAAAAGACAGATAGATACACCCTTTCCTTGATACTTATAATGTTTAGTGTAATGGAAATCTAGGGGTAAAATAACCATTAGGCATTAACTAAACGTAAAATTCCTTAGCTCTTTTCTCCGTGGTAAAACAATTTATTCGTTTAATCGTTTGCAAAAATACTTTATTAATTAATCTAGATACGACAAAACTAATACTACTCGACACTCGACACCCAATATGGATTTCAAAGCCCAAGACTAAATGGTAAAACTCATTTCCTCGACCAATACATTTGCTTGGAAGGGTGATAACATATGAAATATTATATAATAGTCTGAAGTGGAGTAGATAAAATATGCTTGGGGGTTAGAATCTCCCCGACGACACATTCGATAGGAAGACCCAAACTCGGAAGCCTAATAACACGATGCTATCTTGGGAACATGATATACGGGTTTTGATTTATAACTGCTCCGTATAAGCTGTTTCATTAGATAGCCCTAACCCTTTGCTCCTTTTAATGGACCTTTTGTCAACAGACAGAATGTGGATTGTGGATAGGACAGGAAATATACGGTTTGTTTGGTTACAGCCCGTCTTAGATTCCATTAAACTAGCGTTCAATAATATCGAAATGAAGTAATCTTTCTTTATGATGAAAGTGTCATCACTCAGAATCCATCAATCGTAAAATTGAAGAAAGGAATATTATATATTAATTAAGTTAGATTTTTATTAGATTTTATATTATATTAAGTCTAAAGAATTTTAGATTGTTATACATATTATTAGTGCAACGGGTAAAATTAAATCACACCACTGCACGTGTTGATTCTGTCAGACCCAATTTAATAAAAATATATTAAGGTGGTTTTGCTATATAATTATATATATATATATATATATATATATATATATATATATATATATATATATATATATATATATATATTTTTTTTTTTTTTTTTTTATTATTGAAAATATCCTTATTTAACATGGTAAAAATATGAAAAAAAAATGTAAAAGAATTATGAAAAATAACAGTATTATTCATGAATATAAAAACTTATTTCATTATTTTTTGGAGTGGTTCGTTGTGTTAGTTGAAACTTTGTTCGATTAGAAAATTTCAGTGCCACAGTCTTGGTCTTAAATTGAGAATGCTCGAGATATATACATGTTGCACTTTTTACACCAAAAAAGTACGATATTTTTCAGACAAGAAACAAACGCCTCCACTTTTTACAATGCTGTGGAGAGGTTGAAGGTTCATCTTTTGTCACTCTTAAAACTTCATATTTATTTTGGGCAGTACTTTGAATAAATTCGTTCTCTAATAAGTGGTTTAGTAAGAACAAATATAATAGTAGATCATTTGAATAAAATAAACAACCAGAAATCGACTGAAAGATATTATTCAAAATATTTTTTAATAAAATATTTTGAATAATACCTGGGAGATTAATATTAAAAATATACTAAGTAAATAAAATTAGAGCAGAAAGAATTATTATTAAATATATAAATGAAATGAAGTGAGGCGCAGAATCGCTTTAGGCTGGAGCTCGTATAATAAGTTAAGAACTTTATTCAAATCAAAAGTGCCAATTGAGTTAAAAACCAAGCTGTGGCAAAAATACGTGTTACCAGTTCTCATATACGGAGTAGAAACGTGGTCCTTACCCAAAAGTATAATTAATAAAATGAGAATCACACAAAGACGAATGGAACGCAGCATGATGGGGATTACCTGGAAGGATAAGAAAAGTAATGAGTGGACATAGGTAAAGCGATGTTAGAAAGAAAATGGAAATGGGCAGGGCACATCGCCAGGGTTAAGGACGAGAGGTGGACATACAGAATACTCCAGTGGTATCCTAGGAATAGAAAGAGAAGAAAAGGACGACCCAAGATCAGGTGGGATGAAGAAATGAGGAGAAGCTGTGGTGGAGAGACCTGGCCAAGAGTAGCTCTAGACAGAAAGGAATGGGACCGCATGAAAGATGTCTACGTGAATGTCTGGTTATAAAGTAACGCCTCAAGCAACAGTACGAGCAACTAAACAATAATTACAAACTAAATAATATTAAAGAAATAAATATATAAGAGAAATAAATAAAAGTAACTAAAAAAAAAAAAATAATAACTATGATCAATATTTTTTTTCTTTGTAGTCTTATGTAAAGTTTTATTTTTAAACACAGCAAATCAAAAATAATGCTTAATCATAACGATATCACTCTTTTTTCCTTTTTTAGTTTTTATATAAAGTTATTTTTATTTCAAGAAGTAAATAATTTTAAGTTAAAATATCAGGTCAACGCTATGCGCATATTATAAATGTGTTTTTTTAAAAAATTATAATTAAATTAAAAAATGTATATATACAGTATATGTAATCTACAACTTATATTACACACCAAAATGTGATCACTATGTAACCTCCAAACCCCTTCGTGGGCACCACGGCAAATTGCCGAGTTGCTACACCATATTATAAAAAAAATTAATATTGTATACTTATATTGTAAATTGTGGCAATAAATGGTCATCTATCTATCTATCTATATAAATGAAATATTGCAACAAGTTATGAAAATATTACTGACGTGAGTAGACGGGTTGGGTCTCACAAACCCAATTACATATTTCGATGTAAAAAATGAGGCTGCAAGAATGGACGAGAATTGTTTAAAACATCGCAGTGAACTTGGGAAGGTTTGACTTGAAGTTATAAGAATGCATAATAAATTTTAAAAAATCCTGTAACTTTGGGAAGGTTTGACTTGAAGTTATAAGAATGGATAATAAATTTTAAAAAATCCTTGAACTTTGGGAAGGTTTGACTTGAAGTTATAAGAATGGATAATAAAGTTTAAAAAATCCTGTAACTTTGGGAAGGTTTGACTTGAAGTTATAAGAATGGATAATAAATTTAAAAAAATCCTTGAACTTTGGGAAGGTTTGACTTAAGGTATAAGAAGGGATAATAAATTTAAAAAAATGCTTATCAGTCCTTTACTATTTAGTATGTCATTGTGGGTCTGACAAAACCAACCGATGTACTGCAGAGTTAAGTCACATATATTTAAAGGCGGTAAATATTTTAAATGGAATGATAGCATGGTTTATTCAGGTTTCTCCACTTTTTAAGTACAGCTCAACGACATAATGAAATGCAAAATTTAGACATGCACAATATAGGCTAATAGCAAATAGCATGTATTTAGATCTAAAAACAACTTAACTTCTAATAAAAAAAAACTTGCTCCTGGTATCATCAGAATAATGAGTATCTTCTGTTTCATAAACAGAATTAATTGGTTGCGAGTGACGCATTTTGTTAACTTTGCGAGCAATGAGTAATATACTGTCTAGAATAATAAAGTGCGCATATGATGTATTTAGATCTAAAGATAAACTGTTAACTTCTAATCAAATAAACTTGAGCCTGGAAGCATCAGAATAATGAGTATCTGCTGTTTCTTAAACAGGATTAAATTGACTTAGTGCGTAGGCTTCCGCGGGTAGACTCGTAATAAACAGCTTGGTTTTCGGTGAAATCCGCGTCACGAAGGGTTGGAAATTCGAAGTTTCGCTTCCACTACTGAAAGCATTTTCAGGGGTGTGGTGCATCGAAGCAAATATGTGGTTGACTTGAAGCAAACACAAGATATACAATACAGACGACTGGAGAGAAGGACGGCGTATTTATACTGGTTTGGGATGATGCAATCTGGCAGGAGCTGGCTTCATCGTTGTTCCTTTGTACGGACGGGTGATGTAATAAGTCGGGAAGTTGCTGTGGTGCCGCCTCTTGCTACCTGCTTGGCGCAGGTCTGACCAGAGGTTTTCAGGTCCAAGAAATGGTGAAACCATCCTCTCTGTTACAGTTCTCAGGTTGTTTTTCTATCTCAATAGCCTCCCTTACCACCGTGCTGTGATACCTGTTGAGAGATTCGAGTACCTGAATGTCCTCTCATTTGATGAGAAACACTGACTAAGGCAGCAACTGCGTGATTGCATCGTCCCGACAAAGGATTACCCCAAGCAAAGGAACTCCCAGGAGATACAATCTACGGTCTAGAAAACCAGAATAAATATGCCATTCTTTTCTGCAGTCGTCTGTATATCTTGTGTTTGTCAAAATCACGATGCACCACACCCCTGAAGATGCTTCCAGTAGTGGAAGCGAAACGACGGATTTCAACGCCTTCGTGACGCCGATTTCACCGGGAGACAAAGGTTTTTATTTATTTTTTTTTCTTTTGGGTTTTACTCCCGATCAACTGTCAGGGTTATTACAGGACGGGGATTATCCAGCCACTTTACTCATCTAATCGATGAGATCATCAGTGTGAAACATGCCTTACCCCGCTGGGATTCGAACTCACAGCCGGGGTTTTAGACCTTGGTTCCAGAGTCGAGTGCGCTAACCCTTTTAATGTTTAATGTTACTAATCTTTTTAGTAACGCGTTTTGTTAGCTTTGTGAACAATGATTAATATACTGTCTAGTGTCTAGACTAATGAAGAGCGCATATAATATAAAGTAAGCGAAACTATATATATTTATATAAATATTATATGTGTGAGTCTGTAAAGCTTATGGAATTAATAATCTTAGGAAAGTCGCTAAGTCGCTCAATCACTGTCATTTTGCAAACCAATTAAGTCAGGGGTTGAGGATTCAAAGATTTGCCTGTTTAGATAGACCAGTAAAATGTTCAGCAATTTTTCAACCTTCCGCTCTCCATCCCCCTTCCCCCAGCTCCCTTTCAGAAAAAAACTGGCTGTGAAAGTAATTTTTCAAGTTTATATTACATCCCCGAATTGAGCACGGATGAATAAATTTTTCGCGTTTACTTTCCAAACTATAATAAAATATCTCAAGAAAATGACAAGGAGTTCCGCCTTTTATTTTTCCCCTCTTACTTTTATATTCCAGAATATAAGAGTACATTAATATGTACGTTTATTTTAATAAGAGATAAATCTAGACTATTCTAAAATAAATACATTTTTTCTAATATATATATATTATACTATATATAAATCTTAAGAGATAAAAATATTACTTTTTTAGCTAAAGCTCATTGCTGCCTTTCAAATTAAGTTTTCTTTATATTTATTTATTCGAATTTTTATCAATTAATGTTTTATTATAGTGTACATTTTTTATTAGTAAATTTTAAATTAATGACACTATGTCTAAAGAATTCGAATAATCAAAATTGTTTGATAAATAAGACAACAAATGAACAGATAACAATACCAGGACATCTAAATATCGACTTTTCATGAAGTGGAGAAAACCAGTATACTTTTGTCTAATAATTGATATAGTAGATGGATCTTAAGGTGTGAAATTATGAAACATTAATCTGTTTTTATTACCATTTAGTCCGCTAGGGCCTCTGATATCATTTTATAAAAAATTTAGAAACTCTATCGGCGAAATATTGTACTACAGCAAATAAAAGTGAAATCCAATCTACCTCCTACTCCTACGATATTCTAACTTCTTGGCACGATATTTAAGAGCGTCACATTTCCCATGTCGTTTATTGAAACCTTAAACCCACCTATCGTCAAAATATTGTACTATAAACGGAAATATAACGACCTCCTGTTAGATCCTAACTTTGTGGCACGATATTTTAAAGCTTCGCATTTTTCATGTCGTTTTTTCGTGACGGAAATTTCTTTTGTACCCCAGAGCTATGACATATCCATGTTAAAAAGATAAAAATACTTTTATTTCCCTTTGTAGTGCCATAGTCAAATGAAAATGCATCATCCACTGGGAAATTCCCAATGAGCGGAAAACAAAGGGATCAAGATACCGGCGTTCCTCTGTAGAGGATGCCAGTCACAAAAAATGCTTCTCCCACCGGGAAATTCCCAATGAGCGGAAAACTGAGGGATAAAAATACCGGCGTTCATCTGTAGCGCAAGCCAGTCTCATAAAAATGCTTCTCCCACCGGTAAATTTCCAATAAGCGGGAAACAAAGGGATAAAAATAAAAATACCGGCGTTCCTCTGTAGCGCAAGTCAGTCACATGAAAATGCTTCTCCTATTGGGAAATTCCCAATGAGCGGAAACAAACAAATAAAAATACCGGGGCACTCCTAGGAGAAGAGAGTTACATGAAAATGCATTTTGCCCCCAGGAAATTCCGTTATAGTAAGAGTATATAATCTTTTGAGATAAATTGGGTTAAAGATGATAGATAATTCAAAACAGTAAATATAAGTACAATTTTTTTTTTTAAATTTTGAAGAAAATGTACTAAAAACACCGAATGTACTATTAAGCATTTACTTATACAATATTTGCTTTAAGTGTGTACTATTAAAGAGTATTATAATTAAAATTCCTTTAATTTAGTTTGATGAGATTCTTGAGCTGGAGTCATAAACTTATTTTAAAAATGCTTTTTATCTGGTACAAAATTCGTACTTCATAGCAATTTTAAGTGCAAGAACTTTGTTCTCAAAACGCTGCTGCATTCTTATATACTATATTATTAAATTTAACTCAACTTTGGTGGAATTGCAAGCATCTCTTGGACTTTATTCTATTCCTAACCTTAAGACAAGGAAGCTGAAAGACTTAAAGTTGAAACTTAGGAACAACTAAGTTAGAGTCCTTGTCACATCAAATAGTTTTTGTTATTGTCGAGACAAACAGTTTAAGTTTAGACCATTTGAAACTATTCAAGTGTCATTTTTCTAGCGGATTTAGGGCCGAACATATACATCCTTTGAGAAAATGTATAGCATTCTGATAAAACAAAAAAAATAAAAATAACTAATAATAAATAAAAATAAAAATAAATAAATAAAAGCAAACACTAATTACAGAATTCCTTTTAAATATAAACAATGAATATTTTATTTATTTAACAATATTTTTATTCGTGTAATTTAATTCAAGATGGTGGCCATTTATGAAACCAAGTCCCCTTGAAATTCGATTCCTAAGGGGTAAAATGGAGGCAAAGTAAAAAAACGAAGGGAAATTGAGCTCAGACCAATACATCTGAAGCTAGGAAGTTGATAATTGGGAAATGTTTTCTGTTTAATATGTGAGCACCTGTCAATAAAATATATTTCCAATTTCAACCCTGGGATGCAATGAAACAAGCGAGAGGGGGGGGGGGGGGGGGGGGATACAGAAAAACAAAACCAATGCTTTTCCTTGAAAGTCGTTAACACCCGCTTCGAACTCGCCTACGCTCGCCCTATCAAAGTTATAACCAAAGAATTATATTTTTGTAATCAGTTCGACGTACCCTTTCGTATGATACCCCTCACGGTGTCGAATAAAATGTAAAAATTTAAACCCTTAAGTTTTTTTACCCTAATTTTTTTGAAAAATATTTTTTTAAGTCACTATATTTTTAACATATTTATGTGGGTAGGTACCAAGATGAGTAGAATATTCAGGTGGCGACAAAAGGGAGTTTTTGCGTTCGGTTTTGTTCGACTATCTTCGGACTGTGACGTCACCTGACTTCCCGACTACCGTCTTCTTACCTACAACCTTACCATAATTATTCTCATAATAGCATTTATTTGCTATAAAACACTAACTGCGTGAACATTTCCCAATCTCTATTTCTTACTATTGTCTACTTTAATTTCCTTTTATTGCTATAGTTTTTTATTGTTGGTTTTGTTGTTGTTTTTAGGGTTTTATAGATCATCCTCGTAACCCTTATGCCGAGCGTGATGTGTCGTCTGTACATGTGTAGATGTGAAATTTAAAATACTGACGTAACTTTTTGACCCACATATAAGAAAAATATAGGGAAGGTGAACATTTAATATGCGCATGCGTAATGCGCAAATATGTTAAATGCTCAAATTTGTATATTTTTTAAAAATAATTTCAAATGGATATCAAATAAAAGCTACTGTATAGTAGATTACAAATCATATATGACTCTTTATGCCCTTATGGTGCGGCGATGATATTATCGGGCTGGTTTTTTGAATTTTTATAAATTGCAAATTTTGTGAGCGCACATGCGCAGTGGGGAAATGGTTATTTTAGTTTTTGAGATGGGTATAAAAAGAATACTACTGAAGAGTAGATTACAAATATATATTATGATTATGACGTTTTATGACTACTGTGCTTTAAACCGCCAATAATGCGTTTTTAAATTTCTAAATTTCCCCAAGAAAAGTCCCCCCCCCAACCACCCTATAACGGCTAGTGCTATAATGTTGCAATAATTTATGCATATACCTTATGATAGGGTGATGAAAATTGCCAGAAAATAATTAATTTAACGTTTTGTTATTACCGGTAGAATACATTGTGACCCCCCCCCCCCCCTGAGGAATCGAACCAGAGACATCTAATCTACACTTCTTACTCTAAACTATTTTTTTCTTTTGGGGAGAACAATTTAAATTTGTTTATACTTCTTTTTACTTGCATACAGATGGGGAAATTCTCAAATGTTATTTTAGCAAAAAATAGCGTATATTATGCCGAATAATCTACGAAACCCTAAAAAATACTTGCTTGAAGCAAGTATACTTCCCTGTGATTTATTCTGTTGGTAATGGATTTTTTTTGTTGATTGCCTTTACTTTCTCATATAATGAAAAAATATTGTGATGGCGCGAAAATTCGATTTAAAGATTTTGATGGATTTACACGTTTTGAGGTTCACTGAGTCCAAAAAAAGTCTGTCTGTGTTGTGTGTGCAGAAGCCTGAATCCTAAACTACTGGACTGATTTTGAAGAAATCTGGCATACTTGCTTAGAAAAATTATAACCCGTGGCGAGATCGAGAAATGAACTTTAGCCCCAAATTTGGGGGCGCTACCTCCAAAAACTCTGAAATAACGGGGGAAAAAATATTTTTTTGAAGTGCGGTTCCGACGATTTTGAATGAAAAATTCTAAAATGTAGTCCATTTAAATACGAATCTAACGATATGAGGCGTTTTCCCGGGGAAAATGTAGTTCCTGAGAAAATAGCTATACGCGGACGGAGAGAGGCCGAGTTCGATTCCCCGCCTAGGAAAAGTCATTTTTATGATAAATATCCCAATAAACAGTTTATTTTTCTAAAAAAAAATAAAATCATGCAAAAAATATAAACACGATTACGTAATTCTTATGACATAAGGTTGTATAAATTAGTCGACATAAATAAAATATTACTAATAATTTACTAGTACTAAAGTTTACTTTTTAACACTGGTTTTAATCTTTTAAGTTGCTTTACTCTACGTGAAATTAGTTTATTTATTAAAATTAACCGATGACCTATAGTAGTTATAATTATTATCTGTCTACATAAAATTTTAAAATTAGAAGAAGTGATTCAGCAATAATCTTTATTTATGAATATTATAATAATATTAATGTCAGAGAAAGAAGCTCTGATTTAAGTGATAACTAGGACAATCTAAACAATAAAATAATACTACAAATAAACTAGTAAATGAAATAAATAGAACAGTTAAAATATACCGCTTGGAGTAACTTTATTTGATTAAATAAATGTTTTCATTTATTTAATCAAATAAAGCTACTATGTAAAAGTGCTATACTAGGTAGGGTAGAAGAGAGCTGTAGGGAAGTCGAGTGACGTCACACTAGTCTAGTCTATAGGGACGGGTCCGAATGCCTTTTGTCACCACCTGTATTATATTCTACTCATCTTGGGTAGGTACAAGACACATACATGCCAAATTTCAAAATGATCGGACGAAAGGTGTAGCTGTGAGAGCATGCGACAGGACGGACGGACAGACACACGCAGGAAAATATAAGGGTCCTTGGTTTTGCCTACGGACCCTAAAAATGCTTCTCCTGTAGGAAATCAGGGACTTGTTTAAGACTGTTACTCCCCTTATAAAAACAAAAGGGAGTAACAATCTAAATTAGGTTTAAGGAATGTTCTTCTTTAGACTGTTACTCCCCTTACAGAAACAGAAGAGTGATATTCCTTTGTCCCAAAGTACATTGGACTAAACATCCCTTTGCCTTAATAGTTATTTAGACAAAGGAATATTTAAATAGTTATATCCATATGTATTCTAAATAAAACTTAGGGGAGTAACAATCTAAAGAAATATCGGAAATGAATTAGAATTAGGGATTTTAGCTGAATATGAGGGTTGGTCAATAAGTAAGGTCTCCAACACTTAAGCTTAAGGTGATAACGTCGGACGAGAGAGGTGTCAACACTGCCGTGTCGCGTCATCCCCCTCTTTCAAACGATCCATCGCTGAATTCTCTGAACCTTTTAGCTTGCCTGTTTGAAATGGATCTCCCGATGTCCGTCCCCGCCCTTTGCGGCCACTGCAAAGACATACGGTTTCTTACAGTAAAAAGACGTTCCGGCGATTGAAATTTGCAGACAGCTTTGTTTATGGAGAGGGATAAATGGACATAAAAATCGTATATTTGATCCATAAGGTATCTTCTCTCCTATTAAAATTATATTAATTTTTCTTGACGGTAGTTTATAAACACATCAGATTAAATAATAAAACACTTGGTAGTAGAACAGAAAAATTCAACTAGTACTTAAAGATTGATTTATGTTTAATGAAAAAAAATAAAAAAAAAAATAAAAAAATAGTGAGGGTATCCTAAATGGAACAAAAAGTTCTTATTACCACACCTGGATTCTTACTCGTTCAGCAGCCACACACCGTTTAATTTTTTAAAAACATCACGAGTTTTTCAAGTAAATATATATATATATAGTTTTTTTCTATTTAAACCAGAACAATAAACCAAGCACTATTTAAAAGAGCATTAAATGACTAATACACTTCCTCATGTTGCTCTATTTCAAAAAGGTTTGAAATAAAAAATTGTATTTTATTTAAAAAATATGGTTAACATTTCGGTACTCCATAACTACCTTATTCTTATAGTGAAGGTTGATAAGAAAAGAAAACACTTTTACTTGTTCAATAATTTTATTGTCAAACCATAAATATATTTTGACTTACATACCGGTTTCGACTTATTCAGTCATCGTCAGTGTAATCTTGAATAAGTCTTGAATAAGTCAAAACCGGTATGTAAGTCAAAATATATTTATGGTTTGACAATAAAATAATTGAACAAGTAAAAGTGTTTTCTTTTCTTATCAACCTTCACTATGAGTAAATACCATAAAATCTCAATCAATACTACTAACTACCTTATTCTTATTATATCGTATGTGTTAGATAAGCTTACGAACTACCCTATTTCATTAGCTTTAATTTGATATAGCATATGTCGTACTTAACATAAGCATTAAGGCTGTACTGCAAAAATATAAATACGAAAATCGCTTAAAAAACACTTTTATCTACAATTTGATACGAAATATAAACATTTTATCTCTGTTGAGATGCGTAGAAAGTGATTCTTTTCGTAGTTGTATTCATTGCGCATGCGCGTTTCATAATCCTTCTTTATATCCGCACTAGTGCGGAAATAAAGAATCAATAGATCTCCTTTCTCGACGTGAAGCGAAGACAGTTTCTCAACGAAGTGGGTCGAGTTATTTATGTAACGCGGAGTCATTCCTGAAAGAGGCTGCAGTTCCTTCGCAAGATGGCCAGCAACTTGGTGGGTAGCAGAACCAAGAGCGCTAACGATGGGTCGCATCAGGATACTGTCCTTGTGGATTTTTGGCATTCCGTAGAGAACATCACGATGCACCACAACCCTGAGAATGCTTCTAGTTCTGGAAGCGAATCGTCGGATTTCAACCCCTTCGTGACGCGGATTTCACCGGAAACCCAAGCTGTTTATGACAAATCTACCCGCGGAAGCATACGCACCAAGTTTACTATCCTATGGGTCTGGTATGCTCATAAACACTCCTGATAAAGTATATTTTGGCAGTGAACCAAACTATAAACACATGGAAAAGAGCATAATTTTTTTTAAAAAAGTATTTTGTCGATAGAAAAGTGTTTTTAGAAATTCTCAAAAAGTGATATCTTTATTTTCGTTTTTTGTGTGGGTCGATTAAGGGTAACGAATAAAACTTCAACTACGGTGAAATTTGACAATGGCTATATTTCTCCCCTCTCCGAGGCATATTCATGCCTAAAAACATCGAAAACTCATCATTACAAAAGGTTCTTAAACTTCTAATTCAAATAACGGAAAAATCAAATCAAACTAGTCGTGATATCTTTACGTTTGGTCGAAGAATGTTAAGGAATTTTTTCAGATATTTTGCACTTTACATAAGCGGGGTAAAGGGGGGGGGGGGCACTTTTCACACCAACTTCAAAGTCACCTACGCTATCAAAGCTTATAACCATAAAATTATGTATTTTTGTAACCACCTCGACGTACCCTTTTATACGATACCCCACACGGTGCCCCCCCCCCCCCCAAAAAAAAAAAATTAAACGTACAGACAGACAGACAGATACACGCAGGAAATTCTAAGGTCCTTGGTTTTGCCTACGGACCGTAAAATAATTCAATTTTATTTAACTTAAATAAAATTACTTGAATCATTAATATTCAATATATTTTAATACAATTTTATTTATCCTTTTCAAACCCGTTTTCTTTTATCCTTCCCGGAAATTGGGAGGGTTTCGAAGAGAAAGTCAAAAAGGAAAGACCCTTTTGCACCAGATTCCGGAATCCTGATGTTTATATTGACTTTTCGTCTCTTTTTTTACGAAGAGGAGCAAATGCGGAAAATATTTTCAATCGGTGACGTATGGAAAAGTTATATATTTCGATCTAAAAATATTTCTTTTGGTCGTTCTAAATATCTTTATACCTTCGAACTATTTCTCTTTCTGCCATACTTCTGTTTCGCTCGATATTTCTTTGGTAACATATTTTCTTTAGTGGGATTTTCGGTCTGTGGTAAAAGATATAAAAATAATCTTGGTATTTATAGGTGATCTTTAATGTTTGTTTTTTGTAAAGCAACTAATCTCGTCTTTTTTTTTATATAGGTGAAGCTATTGAAGCCGAGTCCCACGACAATGTGACCATGCTCTTCAGCGATATCGTGGGCTTCACATCTATTTGTTCAACCGCTACACCCTTTATGGTTATCAGCATGCTGCAATCACTTTACAATCAGTTTGATGTATTCTGCGGACAACTTGACGTCTACAAGGTAATGATTTCTTATTTAAATGTTTATTGAGTTCCTTAATCTTACGCAAATTTTAGAATAAAAGTTCTGGGAGCGTTCTGATTGACTATTGTAATTTGTAAAGTCAGCGCTTCTGGTGGTGCTGTGATTGACTATTGAGGTTTATATAGTCAGAGCTTCTGGTGGCGCTGTGATTAACTATTGTGATTTGTATAGTCAGCGCTTCTGGTGGCGCTGTGATTGACAATTGTGGTTTGTATAGTCATCGCTTCTGGTGGCGGTTTGACATCTAGTTTATCCCTCTGTCTCTTTACTTTATTATTTAAATAGAAAACAAAGACGATTTTAATGTTTTCTTTATTAAATATATAGCTTATCTCATTACCCTTTATCAAGGTCGATTCAATAATGAATTCAATTTAGAAAGGGTTTTAATACCTCGTTACTTAACCTCCCCTGCAAAACTAAAGACAATTATCATTAGAAACTAAATATAATATACCATGTAGATGTAGAGTGTAGAGTATATCTCTGCCTATTTTACTTAAACCATAATAATTGAAAATGACCACCTAATGACTGAACTGTTTTCCTTAATTTTATGGGATTCTAGATAACCTCCTCTAAACCGATTCCCCCCCCCCCCCCGATCTTCCAGTTAAGCGAAAACATTTGAACAATTTCTAAGAGTTAAAAAGTTTCGGTAAACATGATAAGATAAATAAATAAATAAATAAATATATTTCTCACAAAACATAATAACATGATAATGATAATATTACATTATAATGTACTAAAAGCATAATATACATATAATATCACTTCTTTTTTTTTTTGATAAAATATCAGAGGTGAGCGCCCCCAAAAAGCAAAAGCTTGAACTAGGGGGCGGCCACTTGAAATTTAAATATAATTTTTATAGTGAATCTTTATGAAAGAAAGAGTAATATAAATTTACTATATACAAATTAAGTAAAATGTTAAGTATAAAGTATAAAAGTACATATAACCAATAACAGCTGACATTTTTCAAATTATTATAATTTTCTATTTAAATACAATTTCTTGTCTGTTTCCCGTAGTTAATAATAATTATAATTTGATTTATATTAAAATTTAACTTTCCGTAGTATGAAAACTACCAAAAACTTAAAAATTGAATTTCGAATTGATTGTACAAGGTACAGGTACTAATTGAGTACTTTATAATTATAAGCGTTAATTCTTGGTTTAGTTCTAATGTCATAAATATTGACTGTCTAAATGTATATGAATATTGAAAGCTTGGATTCGGGGACTAGTTATCGATTACGGTAGTGAAAAATCATTCTCCTGCGTAGCTTAGATGGAAGAGCGCTATACTGGAAATATAGAGGCCCGTGGTTCATATCCCGGCACAGGAGTGTATTTTTCACTGTCTGTTTCCCGTAGTTAATAATAATTATAATTTGATTTAAATTAAAATTTAACTTTCCGTAGTATGAAAACTACCAAAAACTTAAAAATTGAATATAATTTTCTAGTAAACATATATTTTCCGATAACTATACAAATTTTAATAATTATAATTGCCTTGATTATTATAATAATAATTAAGTAAAAGATCTAATTAAATTGTTTTTTTTTTTTTATTATATCTTAATATACTTTAATAACATAGTAATAATAATAATACGAACAAAAATAATAATAATGACATAATTTATTAAATAATAAAAATAAAAATAAAACTGGATATAAACAAATAAATGCTAGATAATGATTATAATAGAAAAAATAAAATTATTACATAATCAAATTAGATAGAATTGGATAGGAAAAGAGGATAATATGTTTTTCCTATTCACTTACACTGACTGTTATGAGACAGACTTATGTATGATGAGGTCCGTTCAGTTTTTCCGTGATCTTCAACTGAGAACAGACTTATGCATGATGAGGTCCGTTCTGTTCTTCCGTGATCTTCCACTGAGAACAGACTTATGCATGATGAGGTCCGTTCAGTTCTTCCGTGATCTTCAACTGAGAACAGACTTATGCATGATGAGGTCCGTTCAGTTCTTCCGTGATCTTCCACTGAGAACAGACTTATGCATGATGAGGTCCGTTCAGTTCTTCCGTGATCTTCAACTGAGAACAGACTTATGCATGATGAGGTCCGTTCAGTTCTTCCGTGATCTTCAACTGAGAACAGACTTATGCATGATGAGGTCCGTTCAGTTCTTCCGTGATCTTCAACTGAGAACAGACTTATGCATGATGAGGTCCGTTAAGTTCTTGCGTGATCTTCCACTGAGAACAGACTTATGCATGATGAGGTCCTTTCAGTTCTTGCGTGATCTTCCACTGAGAACAGACTTATGCATGATGAGGTCCGTTCAGTTCTTCCGTGATCTTCCACTGAGAACAGACTTATGCATGATGAGGTCCGTTAAGTTCTTCTGTGATCTTCCACTGAGAACAGACTTAAAGGCATACGGTAAAGCAGCCCCTAGACCATCAATATTTAAAGTTGTCCAATAATTTTTAGTGTCAATAGGTTAGACTGAAAGACTTTTTTAAAGAAATAAATAGTGTTATTCAATATAATTTTTCTCGCCTGAAGCAGGTAAAACAACCTTTCGGCTATATTTTACATTTAACCACAAAATAAATGTAAGTAAAAGAGGACAAAACCGTGTAAGCATATCCTCTGCGTTTTTATACTCCAATAAAATGAAAGGGAGCAAAGAAGCAAAAAAACGTAATTACGAGAATTTTTCAAGAGTTCATTACGCGGAACCCGCATGAATTGCAATGACTTCCAAATGAAAGACAACTTGTTTTTTATGAATTCGGGTTGAGTTAAATTAATTTGTTTAGAGTTTCCCACGTAACAAATATAGAGGTTAAATTATAAAGAAACTTTTTATTTTGACATGCCGCGCTTTAAAACTACTTCAAACTAAACTCATATTAAATTTAATGAAAAAAAAAACAAAAAAAAACACCACATTTACATATGCAACATAGTTGCCTCATTAATTAACTAGATTGTGTGTATCTAGTTTTGCAGAAGAGCTTTAATGTTAAAGGAGAAACAGATTGTAGTTAATATTATAATTTAGTTACAACAATGAAAGTTAGAAATAACAAATCCAGTACCATGTGTACATGAAGGAGGGTCACCAGATTTGATTACGCTGTAGCAAACACTTCAAACAAGCTCGCTCAGCACTTTTCAATTCTGCCGTGGAATTTTTAAGCGGCCCTTAGACGACTCAACTCCACTATAATTTAGAAGAACACCTTTCTTCTTTTACTAAGTCTTTCAATCTATCCTTTTGACGCTCAATATTATCGCGCAACTTTAAATAATGATGGTCTAAGGTCTACTTTACGATGGGGGGGGGGGGGGACTGGGTGGCTCAGAGGCTAGCGCGCTTGCCGTGTGATAACGCAAGTTAAGCAGCCTCGAGCAGGGTCAGTAGATGGATGGGTGAACGCTACTGACCACAGCTCTGGGTTCGATTCCCGGACTGGCCCCCTCTCAATGTCAACCCAGCATTGTTTAAATAATGGGAAGCTCATCGAAATAGTGGCGCCACCTGGTTTCGGCCTGGAAACCATGATGATGACACTCCTGGTTGTAATGCAACCAGGAGGGGAGTCATGGTTAATGACCACATCTTCATACAAGTGTGAAGATTTTGGTCCCTATCCCGGGTTTGTTCTATGGACGCACCTAAGTGGCCTGAGTCTTCGGGTGTAAAAGCCCCCCCGGAAAAAAAAGGCTACTTTAGCATTTCTTTAGGCCTGCCCTCAGGGGAAGAATATGTTTAACTGAACATGATGCTCATGCCTATGCTTATCTTAAAGAAATCAGTGCCGAGAAAATATTTAATCCGTGAATTAAGTTTAGCAAATGTTTTCTCCGTTGTCAGTTGTTGTTCTTAACTAAAGTGCTTGCATGAATTTGGTCGTTTGACACTATTCTGCCGTCATACGTTAAAAGGTCAACTATTTTCTAAATGCATTTTTTTTTAGCGTTTCCGAATTGGTCTAAAAAAAAATACACATATTTATGTTATTAGAAAGCCCTAAAATCAATACAGTGGTGTTATGTGATGTTATATTGAAATTTATATTGGCCCTAAGTCCAGTTTAAGGTTGTTTTCGATAAAAAGAAGGCCCTATGTAACAAATAACTACTAAAAACACCCTAAATCCACAAAGATTTGTTTTATGCAATGATATTATTTAAGGTTTGTAGACGTGATAATTATGTATGAAAATAAAAAGCCCCAACTTTTAAAAAAACCCTAAATCCATTTTTTCTTTAAAACATTTAAAAATCAATTATTTTAACATTAATACAAAGTTGTGTACATTAAAACAACATATACACAATAAAAGCCTTTAAAAGTATCAAAACTTTGAAGAAGGAGAAGATATTTGTTTTCCTTATTTCCTGTAAAATTTTGTTCTTCGGGAATATACTTTCTATGTTAAGGGGGCAGCATTATTACCTACTTGTTCTGGGTAGAAGTAAAATTGACCTATTAAAAGTATGTATTACCAAGTGAGAAAATTCGGATTTAATTTTTATAAAATCGGATTCGCTCGGGATTGCAATATTTTCTATGATGATTTTACGCTAAACTTCAATTTCAGTCTTTGAGTTTAATTAGTTATACATCGCGTTTTTTTACCCCCTTTTATCCTAGTTGCATTGTTAACTCAATCGTTATTAATTTTAAAATAGCTTTTATCTGTTTCTGATTTGTAATGTTCGGTTACGATTTAACTCAGTTGTGCTGGATAACAAACTAATACCGTGATGCCGATATTTCAGTTTTTGCTTACCCTAGGGCAACAAAATAAAATGATTCCCTCTATCCTCTACAATTTCGACTCCCCATCCTACGAAGTTTAAAAATACTCTTAGTTAGCAAATAATTGTTCAGTTATCTACTGGAATATACAATTTTGCTTGCTTTTCAATATCTATATCTAATATTTTTGTTTTTTTAATTTACTTTTTCGTTTTGATAGTGTAAGAGTTAGATAAACATTTTCGAGATATATATAACTGTTTATCCGTACGTAATATTTGTCGGGGCTATAATTTAAAAATAGTTAGAATTTGTTTTATATATGAGCTTAGTACCGTAGCGTTAGTACTCGCTGCCGATATAGCTGTGAGATAGATCACTACCGCCAGTATTTTAGCATTACGGACCCTTCACTCGTTTTAAAAAGTCAGCATGGTGGAGGTTCAGATTCGCGATTGGAAAATAGATTGAGTTTCTATTAACCCAATCTCGCGAATTTACTGACTAATCAACCAACTCTGCCGTAGGGCTTATACAACTATATATATATAAATATATATATATATATATATATATATATATATATATATATATATATATATATATATATATATATATATATATATATATATATATATATGTATATATATATATATATATATATATATATATATATATATATATATATATAAATATATATAATATATATATATATATATATATATATATATATATATATATATATATATATATATATATATATATATATATATATCCTACAAATATTTAGTATTAAAAATTGTACATTGTAGTATTAAAAATTTGTTATTATTATGTGAATAAAGGAAACTTAAAAAAAAAAAAAAAAAAAAAAAAAAAAAAAAATATATATATATATATATATATATATATATATATATATATATATATATATATATATATATATATATATATATATATATATATATATATATATATATGTATATGTATATATATAATTGTAAAATAATAAATAGTTGTAAATAATATATATATATATATATATATATATATATATATATATATATATATATATATATATATATATATATATATATATATATATTGAAAGATATGGGATTAGATGTCGCTCCAACAGCTGTATTAACCTTATAATTGGCATAAACAACCAGTTAGTTTAACATTTAACAAAGTAGCTACCCATATATATGATGACGAGGAGGAGGCAGGGGGATGGCGAGGAGCTTGTAATAGGTGTCAGCGAGGGTCAGCACTGCTTTGAGGAGGATGTGAGGGGAAGGAGCCGTCATTTAACTGTGCTGTTTTGGAACTGTCAAGGCTATGACAACTTTTTGGAGAACTGCGAGGAGTTTACTGAGTGTGAGGTGATGTGTCTAAGTGAGACGTGGAAGACAAATGAAGTGAAGGCACCGGACACCGGACAGTGGTCCAACTATCAGGCCGTCTCCACACCAGCAACCAGGGAGAAGAGCAGAGGCCGCGCCAGCGGAGGACTTGTTCTTCTACTTAATCCTAATATAAAAATATCTGTTATAGAGAAAAATCAATATTGGATATTTGTAAAACTTCAATATGGAAGCTTAAACATTATTCTTGGGAATGCCTATTTTAAACCGGATTTAGATATGGAACACGTAAACGATACATTAAGCACTAGCTTGTCTAATATAATTAGGAATGAGGAGGACGAGATATTTATTTTAGGAGGGGACTTCAATATGAGAGTCGGAGGGTTAAACCACGAAATCCCTGATTGCGATAACATAGGAAATTTAAGTAAAACAAGAACTTATTTAGATGTTACGGTGAATAAGCGCGGGAGGGAAATGTGTGAACTACTTGAAGGTTACGGCTTTGTACTACTAAACGGAAGGTCATTTTCGGACAGGCCGGGCGGCTACACCTGTATGAACTGGAATGGACAGAGTACAGTAGATCTTGTATGGTGTAGGCTCCCAGGCTTGACCGAAATTATAGATATGAAAATATTAGAATATTACGAATTATCGGACCACTTCCCTCTCTCGCTCACCCTTGATAAAAGTTTATTTGATTCGCCTTTGTACCAAAATTGGCCATTAGTGAAAATTGATAAATATAATTGGGATGTAAATCTACGCTCACAGTATGCAACCAATATGAAATCAGCTTTATCAGAAGATCTGATGGTAAAAATGCAATCCGTGCCCTTAAACATTATAAATAGTTCTTTTATAAATACCATAAAAAATGTAGCCGACGATCTGGGTATGAAAAAACATATTGAAATCAAACACAGTACACGGGGAGAAACACCTAAAAAACGCAACAAGCCGTGGTTTGACAATGAATGTAACTCTCTAAAAAAAGCTGCAAGAAAGGCGGCTAGAATATGTAAAAAAGCTTGTTTTCAAGAACCGTTTAAATCACAAGTTAAAAAATGTATCAATGAATATAGAAAAACACTCCGATTAAAAAAGAAATCTTACAAATTAGAAATAATAAATAAACTCTCAAATATTAAAGATAACAAGGAATTCTGGAAAACAATAAATAAATATAAACAAACCAAACAAAACAAAGGCGGCTCAATAAGATTAGATGAATGGGAAGACTTTTACTCACACCTGTACTCTGCTACTGATAACAAACAAAAACTGACCGACAATAACATTACAGAGTTGACTGACCCTGACCTTGACACACCCATTACAAATAAAGAAATGACACTGGCTATCAATGCATGTAAGAGTGGTACAACTCCCGGTCCTGACTCTATTAGCTACGACTTTTTCAAATATCTCCCCCAAGAATGGCTGCAACACCTTAACTTATTTTATAATAAAATCCTAGAACTGGAAAGTACTCCTAGTGATTGGTCCCAGATATGTACTGTAATATTATACAAGAAGGGAGAAAAAACCGATTTAAATAATTACAGAGGAATAGCACTCATTAACTGCATTACAAAAATATTCACATCCATCCTCAATAACCGGCTCCGACTTTGGTCAGAAAAACATAAGTTGATCCCTGATACTCAATCAGGGTTCAAAAAGAATAAAAGCTGTTGCGATAACATCTTTATATTAAATTCATTGATACAAAATCATATCCGACTACCGAAAAGAAAACTATTTGTCGCTTTTGTTGACTTTAAAAAGGCCTTCGATAGCCTTGATCATCACCTACTAATAAAAAAACTACAGGGAGTAAACTTGAGCTCAAAATTTCTACGGGTATTAATCAGTTTATACAATCAAGCCAAAACCAAAATTCTTTATAAAAACGAAAAATCGAACGAAATATCTATATTAAAAGGCGTGCTTCAAGGTGAAATATTATCACCTCTTTTGTTCAACCTTTTCATTAGCGATATCGACGCGTTCTTTAAAGCAAGAGGATACGAGGGTGTAAGCATCAACGGTGAAACAAACATTAGTCTGTTAGCCTACGCAGATGATCTCACTATAATGTCAGACTCGGTAATCCAGCTAAATTCAGCTTTGAAAATTCTCGATGAATACTGTCGAGACAACGGTTTGACAGTGAATACAAATAAAACTAAAGTCATGATAGTATCAAAGGGCAATCTGTCCCAAAATCGCCCCAAGTGCTACTATAATAATCAAATTCTTGAGGAAGTGACTAGTTTTAATTACCTTGGAGTATATTTTACCAAAAGAGGGTTATTCGAAGAAAATACTAAATATACAGTAGCACGCTGCAGGGCGATATCTGGTGCAGTTAAAGAAACTCTTGCTAAAGCATCCAATCGCTCCTTTAAAGCTGTCAAGCAAGTATATAACGCATCCGTGCTTGGAACTCTCTTGTATGCCTCTCCGATATGGTCTCTTCGATACCTTAAGCAGTTAGAAGCTCTACAAAACTACTTCTTTAAAAATTATTTCTCGTTAAACGTCAATACTCCGCATTATATTGTGAGGCAAGAGTTCGACGTTCAACATGTCTCAATTAAAATCCTCGGTCAAGTGTTAAAGTTTATAAACAGAATACATTGCTTGGAGGACGATAGTCTGGTGAAGCAGTGCTTTAATCGTCTAATATACTTAGATTCGGTTCAAGGTAATACTGTAAAATATAACTGGGTTTCTCAAGTAAAGCAGTTACTAGCCACAATAGACGTCGACCCCAACTTAGTACTAACAGCACCGTTCTCTTCGACATTTATACAAAACACACAGACAGCATACGGATTAAAACTTAGACAAAAAGACTTGGACAGAATACAAACCTCATCTTACTCCAGTTTATACAGAATATTAACAAGCTGCAATAGCCCCGACTATCATTACCTAAACACATCATTATTTCTACCTTACTCAGTACAACGTATTCTTGCACAGGTTAGAACAGCGGGTTTCGATAGTTTAAAATTAACAATTAGAGGGATGCTCCACAAAATAAAAACAAATGAAATCTGCCCGATATGTAATCTTGGGGAGCAAGAAAATATAGGTCATATTTTTTTACGATGCCCAATATATGAGCTCCAAAGAAAATCCTTTCTTCCAATGCACGTAGTTAGTGAGGAATGGGCAGACACGACTAATGTTTCTTCCATATTAACTTACCAAAACAAAAACAATTGTAAAAACATATTTTATTACGTATTAAATGTTCTCAAAACTAGATCTTTTATCCTGGAGGAGTAATTGTTAATCCAATTTTTGTCGTTAATGCTCTTTATTATTTCTTAGTTATTTATAATTTGATGTAATTTGGCTACACCCCTTTGTATAAGGCTTATTTGCTTTAAATACAAATATTTTTCTATTCTATTCTATTCTATTCTATTCTATTCTATATGATGATGCTGGTTGAACACCGAGGGGGGGGGGGGGAGCCACCCGATACTGTTTAGCCGAAGTTGCGACCACCCCCGATACTGTTTGTCCGAAGTTGTGACCATTCCCGATGCTGTTCTGTACCATAGCCAAATATTCTCTTATACGAGCTACCGATGCCCGCTGCCCACTCAAATTTAAAAATACCAAATACCTTGTATTAATTCAGCCTAACACGTGACGACATTAACACGAGTAGCAAGTACTAACGGTTAATGAGAGGGTATATGATAGCGAGATGCATTCAAATAAAACACAGTGAGAAAGTTTATGCTATTATACTGATATAATAGAATAAACTTTCTCGCTGTGTTTTATTTGAATGCATTTCGATAACATACCCACTCATTATACTTAAACTGTCTCTAACCACCTCAATTATGCACTAACTAACAATTAGTAGTAAGCCCGTGACAACCCAACTCTATTCCGAACTGAAATTCTGTACAATTATTTACCTCTATGAGAAAATCAAAATGATATATTTCTAACCCGGACATCAATCAATATTGACACAACGTGATAAAATATTAATTCTTGTTAGTATGACACGTTAAGAACTGCACAATCGCTGTCTTTGCTTCTAAAGCCAACCTTGGGTTAGCTGTGTTAATTTCGATGTTTATTTTTGGAACGAAGTTCCTTATGGCACGTTCTGGAGTCCGGGAGTGAATTCGAAAAAAACAACCAAAATCACCGTCACGCAAAATCCGACACGAAATCTACCGATGACGATAACTTGAGTAAAAGATCACCGAGTTAGTTAAAATTTGGTACACATGTTCATTTTACCAATGCTCAGGATGAGTTCGTTGGAAATCGTTATCCGCCCAAGCGTTCACGCGTAACGCTCGCGTAAACTTAAGCTTCAAAAAGACTGGAAAAAATGTTATTAAGGAAGCCTGTTCCTTGACTTGTTTTGTTTATTTTTGTTATATTATGTCAAAATGGCACTTGGTTTTGTAAATATAGAAAATATAATCACGGTCTTGTTAAAAGTAAAATTGATCTGTGCTGACGCTTATTTCAATATATTTGGTATATTATTATAATACTGCGTACTTAATCCAAGAAAAAATTCTAACTTCATCTATTTAATGAGACAAACAACTTTGTTTAGTAAAACGAACACCGACACTGTTATGAAGTGATAAAGATCGCTACATTTTTTAACGTGGACCCAAATGTTTAAAATAAAGAAAACAACTTTTTTACCGATATCTTCCGTTCTACCGTATAACGATTTTAATAAAACTTCTTACACATTAACACAGAAACAGGCATGTAAAATTTCAACCGCATACAAGCAGAAGCTTTAGAATAGGGAAGAGATATATTTTATAATATTTTAAATTAATAGGCCGGGTAGATAGAAAACAGTCCAATTTTAATCCAACATCCTTTAACAAACATACTCTTTAACTATAAACTTTTTTCTTATATTCAATATATATTTATAGTAAGACGCTTGCTTTAATGATACAAATAATGATTTTCTTTTAATTTTGCTTTAACTCTGCTAGGTACAAACAGTTCTTTACTTTTAATTTTGTCTCTTTTCTAACTCCGCCATGTATAAGTAGTTAGCAATGTATAGGTACTTGATTTTATAATTTATATTTAATGAAAAATTTAAGGAACTTCGTTCCTACCGGGTGTCCCGCGACACCACACGTATTTTTTTAAGGTTAAACTTATTATTAATATACAAGAAAGTGTTAAATACGTATACGTACGCGGATAAACACGTCTATGTATGTATTAGAAGAAAACCTTTGTAACACTTAAAAGCTAATAAGCCGAGTTTTGAAACTAAACGACAAAAATGTGGACTGAATTAGCTGTAAAGAATAGTGGGGAAAGTGGAAGTTAAGCGATAATAATTTCAACTGTTAAGCGGATGAAACGCTCGTGTCATTTAATAACAGGTGGAAAAATAAGTGGGAGTGTGGGACTGAGCGCTACGCGAACAAGTGGGCACTCTAAACTCAAAAAGAGGAAACAAGTGGTAAAATCCGCTAGAGTAATTTTATTTACGAGTGAAATACCTCCTCTTTGTGCTTACATGTCTGCTAGCTTTAAAGGAAAAAAAAAATATTTTCTCATTGTTATAAATATTTTAAGAGAAACATTTTATTTAAGAAACTCGTTTAGGAGATAAGGAGACGCTTACGTATATTTAGCTGTAGCGAACTCGCTATTTTTTATACCGCCAAATCAAAACTGTTGAATTACCTCTTTGGGATTTTTTTCTCATCGGTGATTTATTTTTCGAAGCACTTATTAGGTTATACTTGGGATGAGTTGTGGAGAAAGGATGAACCTTCCATTTGTCTTTTAGCTTTTCCTTGGGATTTGGGCTACGAGTAGGCAGGTGAAAAGCCGTGACCTTTGACTTTTGACCTTAGTCTAAAGTGGCTTTTGAGATCCCTTGTAAGTCAACCTCGCCGTATCTCTACTATCCACTCAAATTCTGTGTAAACAAGAAACATCTCAGATAAAACAGAACGACATTCGTTTGCCGATAAAGACCTTGTCGATTGATATTAAGTCCTACATCTTCTCTCTTCTCTTTTAGCATCGCATCGACGTATGACGTCGTGTTAACTAAATCTACACTTCATGCATCTTGTTATAAATCATTTGAAACATTACTACTTCTAAGTTATATCTCGAAGCAGTGAATGGAAATGGGTCAGTTTGAAATAAAATGTACCTTTAGGGAAATCAATTTGGCTGTTTTATAGAAAATTAAAATAAGCCTTAGATATGATAATATAGATTATTCTGACACATCAGGGACTTAGGATGACATTTTCGTTCAAGAACAGTCATTTTTCAAATTCATTTACATATATATGAACATAATATTTACATATAAAATCACATTTTTGTCGTAATGAGTGTTAGTATCATAAAAACGGAATTTTTTTCTCTGTTTTTATGAAACGTTATTAAATTGTATATATGACGTAAATATTCTCTTCCATCCCACCAGAAATATTTTTTTAGATCTAAAATATTTGCAATTTTTTTAAAAAAGTAATGAGTGCTACATTTATTATTTTTTTGTTGCCTCAAAGCTTCAAAATTTAAAGGATACGTTTTCAGTGCATTGTAATAAAAGTTTTTATTATATAAAGAAGAAGAAAAAATCATTTTTATTTATTGAAAAAATAGTTGGACACGGCTACCATAAGACTTTTTTATTCAAGTAACACTCATTACATTTTGGTAACACTCATCACCAATTTATATTTTGGACCTAGAAAAAATTAAATTTTAACACAAACTTTAAACATTAAACTAAATCTTTTTTTAAGTTGTAGAATACAGTATTTTAACAGTCATTACAGGTAACACTCATTACATTTTTTACATTTTAAAAAATCTTTCCTCAGAAACTATGTTTCTTAATTAAACCAATTTAATGTGTACTGATTATATTAATTAATAATTACTAAATCATAGTAATAACATAAATCAATTTTGAATACAACAACAAAAAATGGTAGTAACACTCATTACAATGAATAAAAATACTCACAATTTTATATTAGTGAAATATTAATAGTAGAGAAGAATAAAGTGCTATCAATCCAAAAAGTCGTTGATTACTGCTGTAAATGTCTTCTTAATATAAACAAACCCTAATCCCTCCTTCTTTCTTTCATACTCAATCTCTAATCCTGCCAACTCTTATTAGTAACATTCATTACTATACCCTTGGAATGTACATATAAATATATTTGTTTCCTTTTTTACTAAAGTTTTATTTTTTTCTATCCCATTTATATAAACTTGGATATTTTTTGGTTAAAAAAAAATTATAATAAAAAAAAACTTTTGAAGAAAATGAATAAAAATCACATTTCATGTTATCAAAACTACTGTGGGACGTAACACTCATTACGATTTTTAATAACAAAATGTTTTGAAGCAAGACATTTTCACCGTAAAAACCATAAAAATTACCCTGATTAACACAATAATAGACAGACGTCTAATCAATAAACCTAAAGGTTTTTTTTATTTTTCATTAATATGAATTTTTTTTAGTTACAATAAAATTGTAAAATCTTGGGACAGAAAAGGTACATTTTATTCGAAAATGACCTAAATACACCCTTCAAGAAGATATTTAAAAACGTTCTATCAATCGGATAAATAACTAAATGAAGTAAAGCAATATATACATTTTCCAGTATTTAGAGACTGGTAAAGTCTCGAGCGATTAAAAAGTTTTCGGTCAAGTTTTCTTGGACTTAAATCTAACATGGATACAAAATGTATGGAACAATTTTTGAGATTCATATAAAGCTTCGCTAAATCTTTAATTATTTAAATGATATCCAATGGTTATAGGAGGTATATAATATTCCGCTCCGCTACTTAACAATGAGCCTTTTTGGAACGAAGTTCCTTAAGGCACGTTCTGGAGCCCGGGGGTGAATCCGAAAAAAAAAAAAAAAAACGACCAAAATCACCGTCTCGCAACCAAGCGTCACGAAATCTATCGATGACGATAACTTGAGTAAAAGATGACCGAGTTAGTTAAAATTTGGTATACATGTTCATTTTATTAATGTGTAGGCTGAGTTCGTTAGACAACGTTATCCACCCAAGCGTTCACGCGCAACGCTCGCGTAAACGTAAGCTTCAAATTTAAAATTGGAATATTAGGACGGGACAAAATTCTAACTTCATCTATTTAACGAGACAAACAACTTTTTTAAATACATTTTTTTAGTAAAACGAACACCGACACTGCTATGAAGTGATAAAGATCGCTAAATTTATTAAAGCGGAACTAAACGGTTAAAATAAAGAAAACAACGTTTTCACCGATATCTTACGTTCTAACCTAACGATTTAAATGAAACTTTGTATACATCACCTATAGTACAATGAAACAGGCATGTAAAATTTCAACCTGATACAAGCAGAAGTTTTTGTGAGTTAGTGATTTATATTTTTTATTATAATATTTAATTGGAGTAATATGCCGACGGAGTCTAAGAGGACAGTTCAACTGTGATTTTATAATTTATATTTAATGAAAAATGTAAGGAACTTCGTTCCTACCGGGTGTCCCGCGACACCACACGTATTTTTTTTAAGCTTAGTCCACATCGGGACACAAAGTTGCGCGTCTTTGTTGCAGGGCTGAATCGGCACTGCTGCGATTCTGCCCCCAACAAAAAACACACAACATTGAGTCCCGTTGAGGACTAAGCTTTGACTCAAAATCTTGTATCAATGCGCTCAAGTGACACGGGACATGTTGCGTCTGATTCAGCCCCGCAACCGATACAGACGTGCAACATCGAGTCCAAGTGTAGACTAAAAAACAAACAAACCAGCAACAAACTCTTAACCCCCCCCCCCCCCCCCCCCGGACAGACACTTAAACAAAGTATACAGGATAATTGTGTTTTATTTATTGTATGTAGAAAAAAGGTTCGTTTTGGGTTACTATTAGGGTCCGTAGGTAAAACCAAGGACCCTTATATTTTCCTGCGTGTGTCTGTCCGTCCGTCCTGTCGCCTGCTCCCACGGCTACACCTTTCGTCCGATCACTTTCAAATTTGGCATGTATGTGTCTTGTACCTACCCACATATTTTAAAAATATAGGGATTTAAAAAAAAAATTTCAAAAATATTAGGGTAAAAAAACTTAAGGGTTAAGAATTTTTTTTTTTCGACACCGTGAGCTGTATCATATGAAAGGGTACGTTGAGCTGATTACAAAAATATTTAATTCTTTGGTTATAACTTTGATAGGGCGAACGTAGACGAGTTTTAAGCGGGTGTGAAACGTGTCCCCCCCCCCCTTCTATCTCGCTTATGTTAAGTGCGAAAAATCTGAAAAAAATTCCTGAACATTCTTCGACCAAAAGTAAAGATACCACTTTTTGGAAATTTCTAAAAAAATATTATTTTATTTTTTATTGATAAAATACTTTTTTTTATAATTATGGTCTTTTCGATGTATTTATATGGTTGTAGTCCGGTTCAGTGGCAAAAAAATACTTTATCGGAAGTTTGTTTATGTGTTTATAGAATATCAGACCCATGGGATAGTTCAAAGTAAGCATTTTAGCATTTTAAAAAACACCATCAATAGGGTACTGCTTAAACTATACAGTGTGGTGGCCTATGGACCCTCGCTGTGTGCTCACTAGCACTTACTTGACCTGTTTATTATTATATTTGTTTAGCTTATTTATTTTTCCCTTATCGACATTTTTAAAAGTAACTTCACACGCTAAGAAAATTTTTTATATTTCAGTGGTACTACTAGAGCTTGGAAAGGTACTTCATAACACTTCATACATCATGTGGGATACACTTACTTTCCTAAGGCGTTTGTACTATCTTTTATCTCAATAATATTTATTATTGTGTTACCTGTACCAATCGGTTAAGTTTAAACGCCTAATAATATTATCTTAAGTTCCTCTGATTTTAGAGATTATCATCTTAGCCAGGGTTTCTCACATTTTATTCGGGTTGGAAGCTGTATAATTGAGGTGTTTATTGAATTTAAATATTTCTGTGTTCGGACGTAATATTAAAGCCACAGTTGTTTATCATTAATGACTTACCTTTAACCTTACTATGCCCAGGCTCTGTGCCGATTGAGACTTATTTACAATATTATTTATACTAGTGATGAGGTGCATTAGGAACTTACGTAGAATTGTGTTCTTATATCGGCCATACTATGCTTTCAATTTGGCTACCAGGATAATTTTTCGGTGAAAACCTGACATATTCTTAATCAACCTGAAAAAAAAGCTTTAAAATTATTTTATGTAACACTCATATAAGTGTGCTTTGATCGCTGCCTTTCTTTCAGAGTAGATTCTGATTTGTCTGTGAGAGATTTTCTTACTCAGGATAATTTGAGAACAGGCCAAAATAGCATAATATCTCTGCCTGAAATACAGTGGCATATTTGCCTAAACTCACACTAGGGGTTCTGCACAGAAAACCCCAGCCCCGGATAATTCTTCAATTCGGGACCCATCTGCATCGGTGAACCAACTTTCTGTTCCTGGTGGGATTGAGTGGTGCGCAACATGTTTGCTCACACCTCTGCGAAAAAAATGAATCGAGTTCGTTAAGCAGGTTTTGCACCTGTAAAGTGGTGACAGACACACACATTCACGAAAAAAGTTAAGGCCGGATTAGGTTTAGGAATGTATGAAATGAAAATGTATCCAACAATTTTGCGATTCTGATCCATGTACAGACAAAACTTTAATTATATATACATAGATGTCTTACCTTCCATCTTCCATTGCTCTGTTTCTTGGCCGATTGGGACTTATTGAAGATATAACTGTCTATCATTAATGACTTACCTGTACCAATCAGGATATAATATTACAGCTAATACTGTTTATAATACCTTCTTACAGCTTAAATACCTTCAATCTTGTTACCTGTAATGCCCTGTTTCTGTGCCAGTCAGGGACTTGTAAGCTACTGCTTGTTATCACCTACTATTATTATCTTCGGCTTATTATAAACTTCTGCTTCGTCTAGACGTGAAAGACTATCTTTTAATCCTCTAATGAGCTTTAGCTATTCCGATCGAAACAAACAAAAGCTAATTCTAATTACTACTGGATGAATTTAAACAATATTGAAGGTTTAATTGCAATTATAATTTGTTTGTAATTAATAGCTTAGGTCCAAGACCTATGTAAAGAATTAAAAAACAAATTGGAATGAAGCATATATATATATTATATATATATATATATATATATATATATATATATATATATATATATATATATATGTATGGTTATTTATTTGATTTTTTTTACGGTGCTTAATGAATTACTGAAGTATTGAATTGCATTTGTCAAAAGACGCCCTTGAACCTGAATGATATGGAATCGGACAATTTGAGAGATAAAAAAAATGGGGAAATTGTATTTGAAAGGGGTGTATTTTGTGTGGTGTTGTGCCCGGCGGCAAGCTTATCAATTAACAGAGGCCCCGACTGGCTTGCCCTCTGGTATGGCCCTTATTGTTTTCCAATAACCATTGAATGGCCTCAGAGTTTTTGGCTAACTCGCCCCCTCTCTTTTTTTAACTCTCTCTACACCTCGATAAAATATTTACATCTCTATCCGCTGAAATTGAAATAACAATGTTTTCATATGTAGATTCTGCGGATTAATTTCTTTGCTTATAAATATTTGTATAAAAAAAATATTAAAAAAATACGATATACATTTATTTTCATACTTAATTAACTATGAACCAATAGTTCAATTACAAAATGTTGAATAACTATTTTATTTAAAAAAAAGGATTAAATCATTATTAATTCTATGTATTAAAATTAATTTAGTTGATGATATGAACACATTACACGGTCTCACTCTTAAATAGAAATTAATAAATATAAAAATCTATGTATGTATATGAAAAAGATTCTCTGTATGTATGTATGTATGTCCTTTATACAAATCCACAGTTTTATTGCGATCTCGATGAAAATTTGCACACTTGACCTTCGAAGCAAGGGGAAGGTCTTTGTCTACATGAGATTACGAAATTTAAATTTTGGTACACAGGGGTACGGGGTACAAATGTCAAAGTAATGAAAACCCTTCATAATGCATATCGTTAATATATTATTAGATATTTCTCTTCCTGTATCGAAAATACGGGAAAAATATCCCTATTCATTATATAAAAAGAAGAGAGTTTGTATGAGGGTATTTCTTTTATACAAATCTTAATTTTAATAATAAATTACAGTACTCTTAAAGAGCATCATGAAGAGCATTTGTTACTTTAACATTTGTACCCCGTACCACTGTGTACCAAAATTTATATTTAGAAATCTTATGATGACAAGTTGCTTCGAAGGTCCCCTCGCTGGTCACTGAAAAAACATGTGATTACGAAATTTAAATTTGGTACACAGGGGTACGGGGTACAAAAGTCTAAGTCAGATATATCCCTTATGATGGATGTCATTGGAAAGATCTTAAAGAATGTAGTAATTGTTGTTATGTACACTTTTGTCATATTATCATTTAGGATGGAGGGAATTGACCTTTGTCCAGTTTTCAGCCAAAAATTAAAAGATTTATTAGTGGTATGACATGGTCCAGTTAAAAAAATTAAGGTTTATACAAATATACTTAAGATGCTTAAGTGCAGGTTAACCTAGGTTTGACTGCTAATCATTTACGCACAATTTATATTTGTAAGATAATTTCCTCACAAAATAACAATTTTTTATACATATTTGTTTTACAATGTTCTGATATTTTTATAATATTATACATTTAGGTATCTACTTCTTAATTGTTATTTTAGTCATTCAAGTCTTGATTTTTGTATACAACCCGGGCTGCGCCGGGTGATTTAGCTTATAGGAAAATAAAGAGCATCGTATCTGATCTAGCTGTAATGGAAACTTACGTTGAAAATTTCACGTTGAGATTATTTCATCGAACTTATTCTTATTATAGGTATACGTTTTTTAACTCAAGAATCGATGTTTTGTTTAGAAAAAAAAAATTGTTTTTGAATTAATATATAAATATTTAGTGTCCCAATCGGGGATTGAACCTATAAAATTGAGTTAAAATAATTTTGATAATTGAGCTATTACCTGTACCTTAATGCAATATACCTAGAGAATTTAGGGTGAAATTTCAATATAAAAATGCGTGGTTGTTTATTGTTTATACACTACGTACAAAAATATACATCTAAAATATAAAACGAGTAGGAGTATAGGAGAGAACGTACCCAGAAAATTAATTAACTTAAAAAATATGAAGGGAGAAGAAACAGTGGTTTGGCTAAGACTAGGTTAGACTATGTTGAGGAAGACCTTCGTCGCATGAGAGTCCGATGTTGGTGGAGAAAGGCACAGGACAGAGTAGAATGGGCAGAAGTCATTAAGGACACCAAAGCCCTTTAAGTGCCGTAAGTAAAATATAAAACAAAATTCAGGCTCTTTACCTATTAACATTTTTATATTAATATTTTCCCCTCTATCTATTTCAGATTTTATTTTATGATTAAAAAAATGGCCTATATTAGAACTGAATCCCCATTGTATAAACTTACCTTAAGGCTTTTATTTGGTATTATTAAAAAAAAAAGAACAAAAGTAAGCCTTAGAAGAGGGGATATTTTAAGATTAGACCGTTCTGATATAACCGCTTGTAACTGGGCCTATTAAACGGGCTGTACTGAATGAGATCAGCAAGATATCCTTCTAAGTGTACACTTGTTTCCTTAAAACGCTTATCTAAATGGCTAAACTGGGAGTGTAAAGGACGGACTCTTATTGGATATTGACTCTTATAAGCTACAAAAGGAGTTAAACTTGTAGAAAAAATATAAATTTGGTTCTAAATGGTCCGCTTCTCTTATTAGATATCAGAAGCTACTCTAGGAGTAAAAATCAGTAAAAAAATACTTCTTGCATACTAGTCCGCAAGACAGTGAGACATTTTCAGGTTTTGCTCTGTGTAAACTACCGACACAAAATGAAATAAAATCGGTAATTTATTCAAGTAATTGATAAAAGTAGATGGAAGATAATTTTTATTCTTATCTCCATTCCGGCACTGCCGTGGTTTGATTACAAACGACTGAATTCAAAGGCGCCGGCCCGCCTTCTACGAATTTTTAATATGCCTTCATACTAGGTTGGCAGAGAGGGCTGAGAGTTGATGGCAACCTCCTGTACTTTCCTAACTCCCTGTCACACGTATAAATCTTATCGACTTTGGGCCCTATGACGTGCGGTGGAGGGAGGCCCAACAGCTGGAGACAGACTGTGCACACCTCCTATACCTTTCTAACCCCTTGATACACCGGGTAACGTGTTTTAGTAACGCTTTTCGCGTTATGTAGCACAGCCTAAACATGAAAATGTCAAAATTGCTTGCTTATGAGTCTGCAAGACAGTGAGACATTTTAATGTAACACTTTTTGGTGTCCTGTCGCGTGCTCTCACGGCTACACATTTCGTCCGATTACTTTGAAATTTGGCATGTATGTGTCTTGTACCTACCCACATATTTTAAAAATATAGTGATTTAAAAAAAAAAAAAAAATCAAAAATATTAGGGTAAAAAAACTTAAGGGTTAAGAATTTTTTTTTTTTCGACACCGTGAGGTGTATCATATGAAAGGGTACGTTGAGCTGATTACAAAAATATATAATTCTTTGGTTATAACTTTGATAGGGCGAACTTAGACGAGTTTTAAGCGGGTGTGAAAAGTGTCCCCCCCCCCCTCTATCTCGCTTATGTTAAGTGCGAAAAATCTGAAAAAATTCCTGAACATTCTTCGACCAAAAGTAAAGATACCACTTTTTGAAAATTTCGAAAAAAATATTATTTTATTTTTTATTGACAAAATACGTTTTTTTTATAATTATGGTCTTTTCGATGTATTTATATGGTTGTAGTCCGGTTCAGTGGCAACAAAATACTTAATTAGAAGTTTGTTTATGTGTTTTAAGAATATCAGACCCTATTAAAAAAATACTGTTTATACACTTTACAGTTAAACACTATACAGTGTGGCCT
This sequence comes from Gerris lacustris, assembly GCA_951217055.1. NCBI lineage: Eukaryota > Metazoa > Arthropoda > Insecta > Hemiptera > Gerridae > Gerris > Gerris lacustris. The sequence continues at coordinate 41,744,192 of OX578285.1, read as the reverse complement.
ACGGACCCTCGCTGTGTGCTGACTAGCACACGCTTGACCTGTTTATTTGGTAACGTTTTTCGAGTTTATGTGCCAAAGTAAAGACATGAAAATGTCAAAAAATTCTTGCGTGCAGATTCTTGTGTTTGTAAATTAGGAATTAAATCGAACATATGTAGTGCACGAAGAAAGAATGTACTTTTCTCATTTTCCAGTTTATTAAGAAGTAATCTTTTAGCTTCTTCACCCAAATTTTTATAATAAACGCAAAAAATTATAGTTTAACAAAAATAAAAATAAATCTTTATGTATGTAAGTTTGTTAGGAATGGAATTCTGGAATTAAGGGTTATGGCGTTTGTCCGATGCAAATCGGAGCAGTAGAACAGAAATTGTAGTTGGGGAGGGGGGGGGGGGGCGCCGCTGGGGCTCGTGAGTGACTACTGGAGTGGTAGCGAGAAGCGAAGAGAGTGAGACGTGGTAGGTAGCCGATCGGGAGGGCAGGGGTGGGTAGGCCCTACCAAGTATACCTACAGAGAGCGGGCAAACTCGATTGAACACCTCCTATATCTTCCTAACTCACTGTGCCTATATTTTACCTACTCGTGTAACGCTAGTTTTTGTTGGTAACGCTTTTCGAGGTTATGTGCCATAGCCAAGACATGAAAATGTCAAAAAATCCTAAACCTTGTTCTAAATGGTTGGACTATGGCGTGTGGAGTACGGACTCTTTGGTCCGTTTCTCTTATTGGTTATCAGAAGCTACACAAGGAGCTAAACCAGTAGAAAAGGCCTTCCTTTTGTTCTATAAATAATTCATCAGGTTTTTTTCCTTGCTGTTACCCTATGTTTTTTTCTACTGGAAAACGACTTGGTTTACCAGCCCGTTTTCTCCATTTACTTCGAATTGTTACATTCAATTCCTTTTAGGTTCCTCGGCTTCCCGGCCCCTTTTTCTTTGCTGGAGTAAAAACTCTTTAGCGAGGCGCCTCCCTTTGAAATTGAAAAAAAAAAAAAAATATATATATTCTCTTTGCCAATAACATTTAATTTCGTTTACTACTGGCTAAGAAGGTGTTGAACATGTGTCGACTTTTTTTTAAGAGCTATTAAGATACTTGCCTTTTTTTTGTCAGAAACATAAAAGCATTTTGTAGAAAAGCTGTATACATTGAAAAAACAATAACATTCAAGTATACATCTATAATAAGAAAATGTATTTAATTTTATTTGTTGTAATTTAACATTGAACCGGTACGTTACAATAGTTGAGACTGGAAAACTGAAATAATTATAATTTAAAAAAATATTAAAATATATTATTAGTTTTGGTTTTTTCGTGAGATCAAATTATAGATTTGAGTAAACTCTTAATACTGTATCTGAATTATTAAGTGGCACTTTTTAGTAAAATAATATCTATGTACTCTATTTCTGATTTTGTGACCTTTCCCATTTTATATAATACAAAATAAGAGATGTGGGTATCAATCCAACGTGACCTACCAGAAATTTATAAACTCTATTTACGATGAAAACCAGTTATGTTTAGATTTATCTTAATTATCGAAACTAGGAAGAATTTAGTAATTTCCACATTTAGGAACGCCACGTGGCGTGGCATGAAACTGTTTTGATATCGTGGTGTTCATTAGGGGAAGCCCTGAAATATTCTACCTTAACCCGGTCCTCACATGAACTTTAATTTAGACTCGGCTATGCATATCGGTCTTTAATAGGGCAAAGTATGTCTAACTAATTAAATAGTAATACTAAAGTTAACCGGGGTATTGTATTAAATTACGTCATACTCACGAGCAAAATAATTAGAAATACATTGCAACTCCTATTTTCTAGACTAATAGGTACCGGGGTTTATAGTCATATGCAAAGATTAACCACAAAATAAGTTACTTTAAATAAATTATACAAGATAATTGTGTTTACTGTCTATAGAAAATAAACAGGTCAAGTGTGTGCTAGTCAGCACACAGCGAGGGTCCGTAGGCCACACTATATTGTTTAAGTAGTATCCTATTGATGGTGTTTTTTAAAATGCTAAAAAGCTTACTTTGAACTATCCTGTGGGTCTGATATTCTCAAAACACATAAACAAACTTCTAATTAAGTATTTTGTTGCCACTGAACCGGACTACAATCATATAAATACATCGAAAAGACCATAATTATAAAAAAAAACGTATTTTGTTAATAAAAAATAAAATAATATTTTTTTCGAAATTTCCAAAAAGTGGTATCTTTACTTTTGGTCGAAGAATGTTCAGGAATTTTTTCAGATTTTTTGCACTTCACATAAGCGAGATAGAGAGGGGGGACACTTTTCACACCAACTTCAAACTCGCCTACGCTCGCCCTATCAAAGTTATAACCAAATAATTATATTTTTTTGTAATTAGCTCGGCGTACCCTTTCATATGATACCCCTCACAGTGTCGAAAAAAAAATAAAAAATTGTTAACCCTTAAGTTTTTTTACCCCAATTTTTTTGAAAAATATTTCTTTTAAGTCGCTATATTTTTAAAATATGTGGGTAGGTACAAGACACATACATGCCAAATTTTAAAGTGATCGGACGAAAGGTGTAGCCGTGAGAGCAGGCGACCGGACGTACGGACAGACACACGCAGGAAAATATAAGGGTCCTTGGTTTTGCCTACGGACCCTAAAAAGATTCATTTTAGGTTAATATTATTATTCATTTCACCCTTATAGACATTTTTAAAAGTAACTTCATGCTCTAACCAATTTTTTTTATTTCGGTGGTACTAGAGCTTGAAAAGGTACTAGGTTACTTTAAAAACGACATATATCATGTGGGATAATCTTGCTATCCTTTGTCGTTTGTACTATCTTTTATCTCGGTGATATTTACTCCGGTGTAACTAAAGCCTCCAACTAACTGTCCAAGAGAGTGGAGAAATTCCTCTGTATCCTATTATAAAAAAGTGTTATATCAGGGTAGCTTGACAGAAGATTAGAAAGATACCTTACCTACAAGCCCTTCAATACTCCACCCTTAACTAAATAATTACCGTGTACTTTTCTAATTACATGAAACTTTATACTAAGGTTAAAACCTATAACTAAAAACCCACAACTAAGGTTAAATTTCTACTGGTGGAATTACGTCGTAGCACTTAGTTTAACTAAATTAGTTATCCTTTGTTTATACCTTTATAGATTGAACCCTATGAAGATAAAATGATACATTTTATCAAAATATATTTTGTTGAAGGAAGTTTCTTACTAGGTAAATTATATTAACCTAGTTTGATTTTAATTGATATTGGGTTCGCTTAAAAGTGCTACACCTAAAACCTTTTAATAATTTATAATCGATTAATGAACCGATATTAATAGTAACAGGCATCGAAGCTAAGGTTGTTGGTTTAAAGATAAGTGACCGACGCCACGTTGCAATGCTATTATAGTCTGCTTCAACCGATGCTGCTTCCGATTACAACTGCTGATATTACTAAGGTTATCTGATATTACCATTTGCGTAAAATTTTGAACTCATAAATAGTATGCATGGATTAAATATCTTCTTTTTTTTTTTTGCAAACTTTGATAACGTTATGGAAAGTGTCTTCAAATATCGCGGTTGAAAAGTAATCAAATATGCAGAAGGTGTAATTGGGGTATAACCGTTTCGGTATGCTGGAATTGTATCGGCTCTTCGTGTAAAAGTACCAAAGTCGCATTCAATCTTCCTTGGGATTATGTTGCCCTACCCATGCTCACTGTTTAGCCCTACCGATGCTCACAGCTTAGCCCTACCCATGCTCACAGCTTAGCCTTACCCATGCTCACTGCTTAGCCCTACCCATGCTCTCAGCTTAGCCCTACCCATGCTCTCAGCTTAGTCTTACCCATGCTCATAGCTTAGCCCTACCCATGCTCACTGCTTAGTCCTACCGATGCTCACAGCTTAGCCCTACCCATGCTCACAGCTTAGTCTTACCCATGCTCACTGCTTAGCCCTACCGATGCTCACAGCGTAGCCCTACTCATACCCGTGCTCACAGGTAAGCCCTACCCATACTCACTGCTTAGTCCTACCGATGCTCACTGCTTAGCACTACCCATGCTCACAGCTTATCCTTACCCATGCTCACTGCTTAGCCCTACCGATGCTCTCAGGTTAGCCCTACCCATGCTCACAGCTTAGCCCTCCCATGCTCACAGCTTAGCCTTACCCATGCTCACAGCTTAGCCCTACCCATGCTCACTGCTTAACCCTACCCATGGTCACAGCTTAACCCTACCCATGGTCACAGCTTTGCTCTACCCATTCTCACAGCTTAGCCCTCCCTATGCCCACAGCTTAGCCCTACCCATGCTCACATCTTAACCCTACCTATGCTCAAAGCATTGCCCTCCTGATAATGAAGATAAAAGTATATATATTTGATTTTTGCAGGTTGAAACAATTGGAGATGCATACTGCGTTGCCGGAGGCTTACATCGAGCCACCAAAACTCACGCCCATCAGATTGCTTGGATGGCTCTTAAGATGATTAACACTTGCACTAACCATCTTACTCACGACGGTCAACCCATAAGGGTGAGTTCTTTATTTATTTATTTATTTTCTGTTTAGTGCTTCCTTTTAGTATAACATAAAACGATTTTAGTTAACAGTTTTTACTTTCTCATATAAAGAGAAAGTATTGTGATAGCACGAAAATTCGATTTTGTGATTTTGGTGAATTTACACGTTTTGAGGTTCTCTGAGTCTAAAAATGTGGTTTTTGAAAAAGGTCTTTCTGTCGTCGATGCAGGAGCCTAAACTACTGGGCCGATTTTGAAAAAATATGGCGTACATGTCCAGAAGAATCATACCCTGATGCAAAATGGAGAAATTAGTTTTAGCTTCCAATTTGGGAGCGCTTCCCTCCAAAAATTCTGGACAAACGTGAAAAAAAAATTATTTTTCGAAAATGGTTCCGCCAATCTTGATTAAAATTCTCAAATTTCGTCCGTTTAAATGCAAATCTAACGATATAAGCCGTTTTCCCGGGAAAAATCTAGTTCCTGAGAAAATAGCTTTAAACGTGGACGGAGTTCGATTCCCCTCCGAGAAGTTTTTTTTGACAATAAATTATTATGTAATGTTCAATAATAATTAAATGTACCTACGATAACGCGAAAACTAATAAATGGAAAACACTGAGCTAAGTTAGTATGAATTCGTATATGAGAAAGCTTGTCTGAGTTGTCTCGGACCGATTTTTATAATTAATTACGGCTATGTGAGAGGCTTATCACATATAGTATAAAAATGAGAAATGGTTTCTTCCCAGTTTAAAGGAGTGTATTTTTAACGAAAACTTTAAGTTATTGAATTTAAAATATTTGTCAACTAAGAAAGTTAAAAACTTGCATTTTTCACACTTTTTCTTATCAAATTTCCGAGTTGTATATTAAAACTAACAATCTTGTAGCAATGTATAAATTGTATTAATAGTCGTCTGAGAAGAAATCTATGACTTACGGGTAATAATTTAATTATATAAAATTACCGTTCAGGGCAATTGGTTAGAGGAGAGGTTGGGAGAAGTGAAGGGTGAACGAAAATCATAAATTTACCTCTTTTCATAGATTGAACACATTTTGTGTGAAATAGTGTGAACTCAAGACCATTTACGTGTAAATTAAGGTCCGTGTTTATGAGATAGAATGGGAAAATTTGTCTTACGATTTTGGTAATGTATGCGATTAAGTTTAAAATAGTGCAATGTCTTCAGCTATTAGATTATAATACACATCTATCATATTCTTAAGTAAGATTCAGATCGGCATTACTTACTTAATAACTTTTATTGAACTAGTGTAGTGAGTTCATTCACTTCATTTCAGAGACTTGGACTGGTAAAAGTTTGTGTTTGTTTGTCTGATGATAACTAGCGTAAAAATAGACCGATTTGAACGAAATTCGACACGCAGGTGCATCTTAGCATTCGTGAATATTGTATAGTTTTTGGGAATTTCACTCCTAATATTTTCAAGATGGTGGCCAACATGGTGGACGACTTGTAACATATATATTTATTAACCCTGCTCAGTTCGGGTGTGGGTTGGTTTAAAAGAAAAATGGTTACAGGAGAGGTAGTGCAAAAATTAATAAAAAAGTACAAGAAGAGTTTGAGTTGGCATAACCATTTACTGAAAATAACATGAAATCATCCTAGTTAAGAAAAAATAATTATAAAGTCCTTAAAAATACAAAAAAGAAAATAGAATAGGTAGGTAGACATACCGAGTTTACCAAAAATAAGAATAAATTATAATAATTTAAATTGAAATAGAAATAGTCTTTTTTTTTAATTTAAAAAAGAAATAGTCTGAGAAATATGAATTTTAAAGATTAGATAAAATTAGATATAGATAAAATTACTGAGATAGGATTAAATAGATGAAATATAATAATAAAAGCTAATCTACTTAAGACAATTGTGGTATTCGTTGGAGGGTCAGCCACAGCAGGGTTGATGCGTGACCATCTAAGTGGGGAAGAGGGAGACTTCGTAGGAGGTTAAGAGGTGCAGTGGAGTAGGTGTAAACTCCAAGAATCAGGGACGTGGTACCTGGTGTGTGTGTGTGGATTTAGAAATGGCGACAATCGGACAATATCCCAAATAGATGGGTTTGACTGTGGTTTGCGATTGCCCTAGTCACTAGGATATCCGGCGGAGATCCGGGGGAAAATACCCGATTTTCTTCGGGCCGCTTTGGAGACAGAACTGCGACTGTGACTAGCTCCCGACGCGTCGGGCGTAACCGTGGTAACCTTACACATACACCTTATCCACTTGTCACTCTCCTACGCACTGACTTCGAGTTCCACTGCGTTTTATACGCATTCACTCCCCTCTTTCTCTTCGGTTTGGCACTATCTACCAAAACAAACCCACTCCCCGCTCTCGACGGAATTGACCAGCAGCGTTAAATTTTTGCTATTAAAATACTTTAAGAACTGGTTATTCGTTAGAGTATTTGAACCAAAACTGATATGCTGAACAAGTACCGATGAAGTGAACTATGTCCTCCTTCTCTCCAGTAATGCTGGAGAGAATGCTCTACACACTCTCTCCTCATCATTCCTCCATGGCTTGTCAGAAATATCCAACAATCCCCATGTTATCCTAAAAAGCCATCTAACCCATGTCATGTCCTTTTCCTCTATATAATTATATCCACCACTGGCTGGATAGTCCAGCTGATTATAATAGGAGTTAAATCTAGCATTTCTCCCTGCTTCCTCCAAATCTTTTGCCTCTTTAATTCTCTTTTTTTCTATAGCCTTTCCCATCCGTCTTGTCCATTTTCCAGTTTCCTATCCTCACAATTATGACTGCTAAATTTTCGCCTCGGATTTTACATATTTTCGTCCATTCTCCGAACCATCCTGCCTTAGCTCTGACCGCTCCTTTCGCCAAGAAAAAGGGCAATCTCTCCTCATTCATTGAGAGTACTTTATTTTTATAGTTTTTATTAATTTCTATTGTATGTTGAAATATAGAATCCTTTCCTGTTTCTAATCCTATCATGTAGCTTGGAGTGGTTGGAGCTACACCCATTTATTTTTTCCAAGAAGCGCGAAAACACTTTTCTAGTTGTTCAAATCTTAAATAACCGTAAACTTCAACGCCTTAGCTAAGTATGGTGCGCGTGACTGCATGAAAAATCTTTTCTTTTCCCTTAATACTTATGTCCTTACTAATAAAAAATGCTTTCCATGTTACGTTTAGCCCAATCTTAGCCGTCCTAATTTTTTCTTCTATGTGTAGAAGAAATTCCTAGGTATTTATTATCTGACTTCTCTGCTGGAATTGACCAGCAGCGTTGTTTCGGACTCACAACAAACCGAACTCCAACGCTAACCCAACAATTACCATAACATACAACGATGAAGAATTATCATTATAGACTAAACATAAACTTTTTAGTCAGCATGACGTTGTAGATCATTTATTAGATAAAGGTCTTTAAGAGTAGGAAAATACTGTATACGAGTATAACTATTTTCACAAAATTTTCATGTTTAGCCGGAATTTTGAAAATAATTATATAAATATAAAAGTTTAAGCTTATACCGCATGTTGCATATTATTTACAAACTATTGATGAGTAGAGAGAGGAAGTATACATATTATGACATTATTTTTAAAATGGCTACCATAAATAACCGAAATGTCTTGTGTCTTATGTCATGTTGTATATCAAATTAAAGGTATTTTTGAGTAGGTAATGATTATTATACCTCCGTATATCCTAAATACGTGAGTTGGGAATACAACGCATCATTAGTAATCATGATAGTTTTAGGTACTTTGATTGTAACTTCATCGTTTAGATCCTCTTGGAAGATGAGAAGAGAGAATCTTGGAGCCATAGACAGATCTGATATATTCTAGAGACAAGATTCAAATTTACCTTACTTATTCATTAACTTTTATTTAGTAGTTTGTTACCCTCTATAAGTATTTTTTGTAAAAAAGAAACTCAGAATTTCTTCTTATGGTCTATTTGGGTACTAAATCATAGTTCAAGTATTCACATTCCATACAATTTTCATCACATGCTATATTTCAACCCCTTTGGGTCATTTTAAAGCTAAAACATAATTTACAATTTAATTAATTATATAATCTTATTAAAATATTTATATATATATATATATATATATATATATATATATATATATATATATATATATATATATATATATTTATGATACTTTAAGGTGCTTTGATTAAATATATATCAATATAATAACTTCATCACTTAGATATTCTATTAACTTAAGAGCCATAGACAAATCTATTATATTTTCAAGTAAACTTTGACCAAGATTCGTCTTATCACAACTCGACCTTTCGACTCCCTAACAGGGACCGTTCTCAAGGGATTGAAATCTCAGTAAAGGGCGTGATCCTATTACAGAGATCATGGTCATGATGCAAATCGACCTCAGCCCTTTGAATTATTTATAAGCAACTCCCTTGTGAAGAATCAGCAACTCCCTGGAGCCACTGTAAAGCAGTTGGAAACTCAGAGATTACAAGAAAATCCAGTTCTGATTCACCAGAGCCAACATCTACAGATTAAATAAGAACCGTTTAATTCATTTTACTGTACTTATTTTCTTAACAGATAAAAATCCTGTTGACATTTGAATGCATTATCATTTTGATTTAATTTAAATAAGAATTTTATTTTATAAGTTCGAAAAAGTTTATGCTTTATCAAGAAATAACCTTTTCTCTTGTCCCAGAGAAAGGTCTTTATAAAAAAAAAAGAATTTAAATCGATTTTCACATAGTTAAAATTGTTTTAAAAAAAAGTTATTTGAAGTTTTCTTAATTGGATTAGTTTGAAATTAAAAAGTCACACTTTTTGCGTTATTTTATACCTCTCTTTGGACCGTTTTCAAGCTGATTTGAATAGGTTAATTAATTAGTTCCAACAAGAATGAAACTTTTGTTGTCATTTTAACAAGTTTAGGTAATTTTTTTCGTTTGTCCAGTCTTTTCCCTTATACCTACAAACAAGTACCTAGTACTAGTAGTAAGGTACTAGTACTAGTACTAGACGGGTAGGACAAACCACTTGTTACAACCTAGCAATTAGGCCATCTTTTTGGCCCATTTTACTATCCCCGTGGTAGAGAGTCCCAGCCACTTCACACATTATACCTCTGCTCATTGCACCGGCGAAGTGAGTATGATGTGATCATTAGTGAGCCATATAAATCAGAGCATCATGGTGAGGGATCGAACCTTCGACCTCGTGCCGCCATAGATTCATTGATGACAAAGCAAACGTGGCAAGTAATTTAATCCACACGGCCACGCGGGCTATCTTTAACCTAAATTTAAAAAAAAAATATCGGTGACACTCTTTTATAAATTTTCTTAAAAGGCCCTACACACGACCCAACACGACCAAACTCCTCTCTTTGAGCGGAGGGGAGTTTGGCCGTGTCGGGTTGAGGAGTCGGCCGACAGCGCTACACACGAACCGACTCGACAGGAATCGAGGGTGGGGAGCTCCCGGCGGTCGGGCGGTTGGTTTTCTCCTACTACCAACCATATTTATAATTATATTTCTAGTTGATCATAATTAAGTTGGTACGTACATCTGATCTCCATAAGATGGCGTCTAAGTGTGAAATTACAAATTAAAATTACATCAATAAAACATATCACAGTTATTACTTATTACTATAAAAAAAATAACATATGTAACAAATTAAAACAATTTTGTTGACTAATTTCTTAATGACTTATTAATTAATTAATGACGGATTATTGTATTGCTATATAAAATATTATATTGTATGCAATTTTCATTTTTCTAGGTAGTCGGGAAATGAGTCAAATTAAGGTTACAAGATTTGGAGATAAATTAATTAATTAACTAATGATTGATTATTGCATTGTCATAAGTAATAAATAATCTGGACAAGGTTCAGCTATGTAGGTTGTTGGGAAGAGGGTCAAAATTAGGTTACAAGATTTGGAGATAAATTAATTAATTAACTAATGATTGATTATTGCATTGTCATAAGTAATAAATAATCTGGACAAGGTTCAGCTATCTAGGATGTTGGGAAGAGAGTCAAAATTAGGTAACAAGATTTGGAGATAAATTAATTAATTAACTAATGATTGATTATTGCATTGTCATAAGTAATAAATAATCTGGACAAGTTTCAGCTATATAGGATGTCGGGGAGAGGGTCAAAGATTTAGGTTACAAGATTTAGGGAAGAATTAAAATCAAATAAATTAAATGATAATTTAATTAATTATCTAATGACTAATTATTGCATTGTCGTCAGGAAAATACAATCAGGGAATGTTTAATTTTTTGGTACTTCTTTAGATTTTTACTCCCCTAATTTTTTTTTTTTTTTTTTTTCAGACTATAAATAACTTTGACTAAATAACTATTTAGACAAAGGTATGTTTAGTCCAATGTACTTTGGGACAAAGGAATATCACACTCCGTTTTTATTAGGGGAGTAACAGTCTAAATAATAATATTTCAAGGTGTATGGATGATACTTTTGATTGTTACTCCCCTCTGTTTTGTTTATAAGGGGAGTAACAGTCTAAAGAAGTGTCAATTTTTCCAGGTAGTCTGGAAGTGGGTCAAATTTAGGTTACAAGATTTGGAGATAAGTCTAGTTATTAAGAGCATTAATTTTTTTCTCTCTGGCTTTAGAAATGAATTAATCTGATTTAAAAATTCTTCATTCGATTTCTGTGTCTAAACGAAAGGAATAGTGCCTGTTATTTGGAATCATTAGGCAGGAATAAGCACTCCAGTGGACAGCTTATTTTTTTTGCAATTGAGCTCTTTTTTTATTTATAATTAACAAATAATTGGATCAATTATTTATTTATTTATAATAACGCGTAAAATGTTGATGTAATTTTACAAAATAGCATGAAAGTGAAACACTTTCCACAAGTATTATATGTTTTTGTAATCTATTCAACAATACCTTTCATTTGATACCCTACTCAAAATTTAAAAAAAAAATGTTTTTTTTCGCGTGACGTGAATTATCCGCCATTTTTTATTTGAACAGCTGATAATTTTGAGTTCGCTATATTTTTCCTGTGTCAGACACAGGATAGAAACTATAAGGATTTCTTTTTTTTGGTTTTACCAACGAAACCCTAAAAAAATAAAAATGATTGAGTCCTTGCATTTATTTACTATTTCTTTTTTAGTAATACATATAACAAATGTTTTGTGAATTTTTTCTTATATTGACTGAAATTATTCTACATTATTACAGTTTAAATAAAGTAAGGGGGTAGGGGAGGGAGCCTGAAAAATTGGGAGGGGGAGGGGGTAAATAATTAAAAAATTGGGCCAATTAGTAGCAATGATCTTTCCAACCCCTATAATCCCGTAACATAGGGGATTTAAATTTTTATTAAATATTTTATTTACCTTATTTGTCAAAACTAATATAGCTCGTATCCTATATTTGTTTGATAAAATTCTTTTATAAAATTAAAACAATAGCTAATAATTTCAAAAGAACTTTTTATATACTACGTTTTTAAATTTTTTGTTGAATCGATGTTATGTTGATAATATAATTGTTATTGTTATATAATATATAATGCGAATTTATTTACTTCATTTAAATGATAACCATCTAGAGAGATCTTAAACCTATAAAAGCACAAATCTTTGTACAACGGATCTCCCCAACACCAAATCTAAACCGTGCCATCGATATATTTGAAATAATATTAATAAAATAATCGATAAATAATATAATCGATATATTTCCTGTTTTGCTGTCATTCAATGTTTATCTCTTATTTATAAAAATCACAAATTTGAAACCTGTCAAAATGAAGATTGCGTAAATATGGGACATGACAAAACAAATAAGATAACTTGTGGATTTTTTCCGAACTAACTTTCCATACAGCAAAATTTGCTGAAAACCAATTAAATTCTGCTGAAAGATGGCTAAAAGTATTAAAATAATGCATTGTCATCGTGTTCTGAGCTATGCTAAAAGATTCAAATGTCTAGCTATTTGGGAAGTTAGTTAGAACTCGATTGCCAGATTTGTACCGGACAAACAAACAAACAAACAAGAAAGCAAGCTAATAAAAACGTAGTAAAAATAAATAATAATATTAATTACATTTTTAGGAGGGGTGTGGGAGCGGGGGTACTCATTAGTTATCTTACCTTTTATTCAGCATATCATATTTAATTGGGTAATAAAAGTACATAAAATTGTTTTAGGTATTCTCCCCTGCCCACCCCCACCCCTCACTTTACATAAATTGAATAATGTTAGTAAAAATCATAAAAAAAAGTCACTAAACTATTTTGATTTGTCTGACAAATTAAAATAAATAGACTCAATAATAGGAATAGTATATTATGTTACAAGGCTGTGAAGTGAGTTTTTTCTTTACCGCGGCAATTACATTTACTGTCGAGCGAAGCGAGACAGTAAATATTGCCAAGGTAAAGAAAAAACACTTCAAAGTCGCGTAGCATATGCTATTTTTTCCGAGGTAGCAGACAATGAAAAAACATTAAATATTAATCACTAATCAATATATAATAATAACAAATATTAGTACATACTTAAGACTTAAAAAAAGAAACCTTAAAATGAGGTCACACTATAAGAAAAGATAAATAAAACGCATTGACATCTAGCGGATTTTTATCGTACTAGAAGCATTTCTACAAAGACTGCAGCACTACTAACGGAAGTTTTGACAACTACCCGCCGTAAAGAAAAAATCTTTTAGTGCCTAGGACGTAAAAGATTTTTTATTTCCAGCTAGGAGTAATGAAAAGATTTTTTAAGTCCACGTAATGAAAAAATGGATTTTAGCTATGTTTTTTAGGCTCTAAAGTTACTATTTCACAGCCTACCACGGAAAAAAATCATTTATTTTTTTCAATTTTCTTATAAAATAATGTCAGACCTTATAAAGGCACATGCTTCCCTTTAAAAGGGCAACACACTAACAAAACAGGTACTTCTTTAGATTGTTACTCCCCTTATTAAAAAAACAGAGGGGAGTAACAATCTAAAGAAGGTGTACGGAATGTTCTTCTTTAGACTGTTACTCCTCATATATAAACAGAAGTGTGATATCCCTTTGTCTTAATAGTTTTTTAATATGGGATTTATTCTAAAGAAACATATGGGAGTAACAATCTAAAGAAGTAACAACTTTTCTTTGTGCCCGAAAGTTCGTTACATTTCGCAGAACTGTGTAATTAAAAACAAAATATTCTAACTGGTTTTATAACAAATAAAAGAGATCAAATAAAATAACCTCTTTTATATCTCGGTGACATTTATTTAGAGATAATAAACGTTTTAGCGAAGATAATCAAGAGGGGCTGACAGTATTAATTCGATAACCCTACATGCCCACCTGCCTCGCTTACTTCGAAACCAATTGGACGTTAAGCCTTCCCCTTTACACATTAATCATTCGTTAAAATGAGACTGGCAAGAGTTAATGAAAAGTAAATACTTCCTTTGTCGTAAATACCTTTATTTATTTTATATTTAAATCGAGTACCTAAACACGAACACGATAATCATTTTTGTGTTTTAAAATTATTTGTTGAAAGAGTAAATATTTAAGTATAATATTTAAAATACAGGGTAGGCAATAAAAACACCACTTTTTTGAATACTTATAGCTCAGCTTCTGTAATAGATAGAGATATGGGGTTTGCGGGGTCTGAAAACTACATTCTTCTACTTTAAATTTAACATCTATAACTTAATAAACTATTAGGTGAAAGCCATGCAATGACGGTTTGAAATAGGGTCTTAAAAAATAGTCCAATGGATATTTTATATATTTAATTGGGTACTACTTTAAATTGTTACTCCCCTATGTTTTTTTTTTAGAATATAAATATCTGTTATCATAAAGGGATGTTTAGTCCAATTTACTTTGGGACAAAGGAATATCACACTTTTATTTTTATAAGGGGAGTAACAGTCTAAAGAAGAACATTCTGTACACCTTATTTAGATTGTTACTTCCCTCTGTTTTTTTTATAACGGGAGTAACAATTTAAAGAAGTGCCTTTAATTGTTAGTTATAGATTATAAAACTTAACTTAGATGAAAAATAAACCAAAAATTACACAAAATTAAAAAAAAAAATCAGATAATGAAAATATATTTTTCCTCTATTAATTATGAGGTTAGAGATAGAATCTTTTTTTTTTTTATTTCACTTTTATATATTTTCTCTCAAGGTAAATTTTTCTTTTGATGGGAGAATCTTTTAAAAGGGGGGGGTGGGCCTCGGAATGAAAGGTGTAACCCGAAAAGCAAAAGTAGGAAGGCCTTGATGATCAAAGTTGCCTTTTAAACTTGTAAATATGAGTATCACATCAATGATGCTGGTTTTGCCTTTGATATAATATCAAATTTTATTTACTGTTTTTTTTTTCTTTCTTTTTTTTTGGTTTTGGTGAAGATTATTATTTTTCAAGTTTGCTTACTTTTTTTTATATATGAGCAGATTTGAAAGAATCTTTTATGAAAATTGATTGATACTAAATATAAACATTTGATCTTTGTTTAGATGCGTAGAAAGTGATTCTTTTCGTAGTTGTATTCATTGCGCATGCGCGTTTCATAATTCTTCACCTTATCGTACGATTAGCGTGTTTGTTTACGTTTAACAAAACTAATTTACTGTTTGTTTAATTAAAGTAACTGTTTTTTCTGTAACTGTATTTATTATTAAAATCCAACAATCGCAGATAAAGTACGGTAAGCAACTCGTGCGAAAACTGCATTTTGCTTTGCTCGTGTGGTTTTACTACCCTCGCTGTCGCTCGGTTGCAAACTCCACACTCGCATGCAAAATGCTACTTTCCGCACTAGAAGCGTTTGTGTACTATTTCTTAGTTATAAATTATAAGATAATAATTGTTTTGACCGTGAGAAAAAACATTGTTGGTTATATGTATTCAACTTTAGTGAAAGCTGGGCTCTTTTGTTTTTAATAGAATTTTTAATACGATATTCCTAATTTCTAAAATTTATTTACTTTTACCCTCTATCTTTTAAAGTATCTACCTCTCTATTAAGTTATCCGTCTCTCCTTTCTTAGTATCTATTTCTCTCTGTATTTACCCCTCTCTTTCCTTCCTTAGTGTCCACCTCTCTAATTGGTTTTCAGTCTTTCTCCTTTCCTTTTATACATCTTTATTTATATTTACCCCCTCTCTTTCTCCCTTGTGTCTATTTGTTCTATATTTTCCTCTCTTTTTTTTCGTTGTATCTTCCTCTTCCTATATTATTTATCTCTCTCTTTTTAGTATTTATTTCTTTATTAAGTTATCTCTCTCTCCCCTTTTTCTAGTATCTATCTTCTTCTATATCTTTCTCTTCCTATAGTCTCCCTCTTGCTACTAGTTTTCTCTATCTTCCTCTCTCTCTTCTTAGAGCCTATTTTTCGATCAATTATATCTCTTTCTCCTTTCCTAATATCTATTTTGCTCTCTCCTTCCCTTTTATACATCTTTATTTATATTTACCCCCTCTGTTTCTCCCAAGTGTCTATTTTGTTCTATATTTTCCTCTTTTTTTTCGTAGTATCTTCCTCTTCCTATTATTTATCTCTCTCTTTTTAGTGTTTATTTCTTTATCAAGTTATCTCTCTCTCCCCTTTTCCTAGTATCTATCTATTATTCTATATTATTATCTCTCTTTCTCTTGCTACTAGTTTTCTCTATCTTTCTCTCTCTCTTCTAAGAGCCTATTTTTATATCAATTATACCTCTTTCTCCTTTCCTAATACCTATCTGGCTCTATATTTTAACATGCATATGTTGTTAGGAGGAAAAACGACAAAAAAGGACCTAAAAACGTAGCCCTCTGGTTTTTTTTTTTTTTAAATATAGTACCTGGAAGTTAGGATCTAACAGGAGGTAGCTCGGTTTTCACATTTTATTACTATATTTCGCCACCAGGAGCGAACACAAAAACAAATCCATGATTCATTGTTAGTTCATAAAGTGGGGACATTTTTTTTTTTTTAGAAAATGAAGGTTACAAGATGCAGATAAATAGTATAATACCCCTTCTCTCTTTCGCTTCCTTGTTTCTCCCTCTTCTTACTAGTTATCTCTCTTTCTCACCTTAGTGACTATTTCTTTATAAATTTATCTCTCTCTCTTTCTTACTATCTATCTAGATCTCAATTTTCCTATTTCTCCCTTTTTCAGTATCTATCTATTTATCAAGGTATTTCTATTTTTCCTATCCTTGCATCTCTCCTTTTCTATACTCTCTCTCTCTCTATCTCATCCTAGTATCTCCCTCTTCCTATTTTTTTTTTTTTTTTTTTTTTTTCTCTCTCTCTCTCCCTTTAGCTCCTTCTTATTGTCTATTTTCCTCTTTTTATTAGTTATCACTTTCTTCTTGACCCCGTATCATCAAATCATCAAATTGGGATAAAACTGTAAATTTGTATAAAAGATATACTCTCATACGGATAGCTATATTTTTCCATTTTACCCCCCTTCTAAGTGAAAATATGATAAAACTGTACATAACAACAATTACTATACTCTTAAAGAGCTTTTCAACGATATGCATCATAAAGGGTATTAATTACTTTGACCCCGTATTCATTACTTGCACCCCGTACCCCTGTGTACCAATATTTAAATTTTAATAATTCATGTAGACAGTGATTTTCCCCTTGCTTTGAAGATTAAGTATGCATATTTTAATCGAGATCGGACTAAAACTGTAGATTTGTATAAAGACATACACATATTTATTTATATATATATATATATATATATATATATATATATATATATATATATATATATATATATATATATATATATATATATATATATATATATATGGCCGCCATCTTGAATCAAAACGCCAGATTGGTAAACCATTTATCAAAAGTTTCTACTTTCATAAAAGGAAGCTAACTTCTAAATTTCAAGGTTCTAGTGCAATTGGTTCCGGAGATATTGTCTTGTAATTTTGTATATAAATGGCCGCGTCTTGTAATTTTGTATATAATCCGCCATATTGAATCAAGATGGCGGATTTTAAAAATATTTCTTAGCGAGCACCTAGGAGGTAAGAGGAACACTCCTACAAAATTTCATGGTCATAGGTCCAGTGGTTTCAGAGATATCGTGATGTGTCAGTCAGTCAGTGAGTGGTATTTGGATTTTATATATGTATATAGATTCACCCCTTAATGTTATTTTTACTTCTTCGCTAATTGCACTTCTATAAAAAAAAAAAAAAATAATAAAGTAACGTTTCAACAACTTTTTCTTCGTTTATATCGTCTAAACAATTTGCAGTAAGTTTTCTATTCATCTCAAATACCATTTCTAAATCATTTTTAGTTTACTCTGCTTTTAATTTTTTGAAAATTTTTTTTAATTTTCTTAGGATTATTACAAATTCTTTTTTAGTCTTAGCGAAAGTTTTAAGAGATTTTGTACGTGACTTAAAAATATTTTCTAGCTTAGGTAAACTATTTCTTTAATCATTTGATTCTACTTAATTATTATGCAAATTTGACTTATTCTTGAGTTATATTGTAAGTAGCAATATTTAAGTTCATTATGCCTTCTATCTTTATTGTATTATTTATAATTTATATATATATATATATATATATATATATATATATATATATATATATATATTTGTTTTACTGAATTTGTATAATTAAGTAGAATCAAATAATTAATGATATAAATATCTAGTCATGGATTGCTATAAATTTCAACTTGTAACAATAAAATAATAATAATAATAATATATATTTCCACTACATCAAAAAAAGAAAATGAACAGAAATATTATATAAATATAAGAATAATAGGTGAGGGCCCTAAGTAAGTGTAAAACACCTCTAGAGAGAGGCGAAAAATTATAATTTTTTTTTTTTTATTTTCCATTCATTTTTTGATATGAAGTCAATCAAATCAAATATTAAACTTAGTCTTAGCATTTAAATTTTCCCTCACTAACTATAAACTAATAATAATAACTGAAGTGCATTTTTATCTGTCTTTCCCCCTTCCTCTTTATTAATGACATAAATGATTTTAATCGCTAGTCATGGATTGCTATAAATTTTAACTGAAGTGCATTTTTATCTGTCTTTCCCCCTTCCTCTTTATTAATGACATAAATGATTTTAATCTCTAGTCATGGATTGCTATAAATTTCAACTGAAGTGCATTTTTATCTGTCTTTCCCCCTTCCTCTTTATTAATGATTTTAACCTCCAGTCATAGTTTGCTATTAATTTCAACTGAAGTGAATTGAACATTGAAATATATTCTCAACAAGTATGTTCCCATAGAGTCTTAGTAAAGAAAAGGAACTTACAGGTATAATATTTAATAATTGGATCAAACGATTTCACCTACGTATAATAGCTAGATAAATATAATTATTAACCGTTTAAATTACCAACTACCTCTCTGCTCAAAACAGCTTAGGCTGGACCACCTTTTTTAATTTGATCATTTAAAAATATGTATCACAATGAGTCAAATGTATTCATTTTAAAGGCTTTTATTTATAAAGGTTGCTTTTATTAGACAAAAAAAAAAAAAAAAAAATACGTGTGGCGTCGCGGGACACCCGGTAGGAACGAAGTTCCTTACATTTTTCATAAAATATAAATTATAAAATCACACTGCTAAGTTCATATACATTGCTAACTACTTATACATGGCGCAGTTAGAAAAGAGACAAAATTAAAAGTAACGAACTGTTTGTACATGGCAGAGTTAAAGCAAAATTAAAAGAAAATCATTATTTGTATAATTAAAGCAAGTTTTTTACTATAAATATAAATATAAATTAAATATAAGAAAAAAGTTGATCATGATGCGTTTATAGTGAAAGAGTATGTTTTTTAAAGGAGTTTGGATTGAAATAGGACTGTTTTCTACCTACCCGGCCAATTAATTTAAAATATTATAAAATATATTTCTTCCCTACTCTACAGCTTCTGCTTGTATCAGGGTGAAATTTTACATGATTATATTTTATTTATTTACAAAACAAAGTGACATTTTGGGCATCTATAACAAAAATAATCAAAACAAGTCAAGTAACAGGCTTCCTTAATAACACGTTTTCCCGTCTTTTGAAGCTTACGTTTACGCGAGCGTTGCGCGTGAACGCTTGGGCGGATAACGTTTTCCGACGAACTCAGCCTGGGCATTGGTAAAATGAACATGTGTACCAAATTTCATCTAACTCGGTGAGCTTTTACTCAAGTTATCGTCATCTGTAGATTTCGTGACGGTGATATTGTGACGGTGATTTTGGTCGTTTTTTTCGGATTCACTCCCGGGCTCCAGAACGTGACATAAAGACTTCGTTCCAAAAAAATATCAATGGAATAAACATCGAATCATGGATATGTTTTAGCCAAACTTCCCCTCTGAAGACGGTTGCCTTGATTCGAAAAGCAGAAGTTTTCCAGAATAGAAAAAGTTCGGTTTTTGTCCACTAGTAGCTCTGATATGATTATACGAGTAGAAAATATTTTCTTCAGTGCTCCTATCGGCGAAATATAGTAAAAAAAAGTTAAAACCGAGCTACCTCATTTTAGTTCCTAACTTCCTGGTACTATATTTAAAAAATTAGCAAACAGATCGTCATATTTTTCACGTCGTTTTTTACGTGACGGGAAATTTCGTCTGACCCCCGGCCCAAAAGCATTTTATACATGTTAAAAAATAACACAGATTTTGTCAGTAAAAGTATGTGAAGTAGTGAATTTCAATTATTAAGACTATTTCAATTTTTATCTTTAAGGTTTGTTGTGTTCTTTTATTACATATCGAGAGGCCTGTTTGTTGTTGGCCGCCATGATTTTATTAATTATAGAAATATCTACTTTGTAGGTGTGCTTTTAGGTTATGTATTTTTTTAAATTTAATTTTTTAGATTTGAGTTTCCTTTCTTCTAATAATTTAATTTTTTAGGTTTTTGCGTGGTACAGTGTGCTTGTTTAACCCTTAATTTCCTTTTTGGAAAACAAAACAAGTAATGAATTCACCCTTATAATTTTATATTATAACTAATGGAGAGAGTGTATAGATAAAATATAATGCGGACCGCATCTATTCCACACTGAATTGTTTCGTGTCTTTTTAAATTATCTTCAGTCAATTATTTAAAAAATTATTTAAAAAGAAACAATAATAATTAAATATGATTAATAATTGATAAATTTAATGGTACTGCTTTAGATTTTTACTCCCCTATAATTTTTTAGAATGTAAACGACTTTGACTAAATAACTATTAAGACAAAGGGGTGCTTTGTCCAATGTACTTTCAGACAAAGGAATATCAAACTTCTGATTTTATAAGGGTAGTAACAATGTAAAGAACAACATTACGTTTTACTTTCTTTAGATTGTTATTCCCCTCTTTTTTTATAAGGGGAGTAACAATCTAAAGAAGTGATAAGTTAATAATAATAACACAATCAATCGATTATATATCCCTGCTGCGAAAAAGGGAGGTGGGGTGGATAATGAAATAATAACTTTCACTGTTCGTCACTAGACTATGTCTCAACTGGAGTGCAAACGGAGGATAGGCCGACTGAGAAAGGCACTTATAGTCAATTTATGGGCTAAAGTTGATTATTTTAGAATTATTTACATCTACAATGAAAACTGTATCTTATTTATTACTTTGTCAGTAAGCAGGTTTACTTATTTCTTTTATTAAAAAAAGTAAAAAGCGGCCTATTGTCAGTCATTCTTTTTAATAAACGTTAAAGAGCGGAATAAGTACAATTTGCCGTCTGCTTTTAAACGCTTGACTGAATCGGCAAAGTAAAGAGATAGGAGAGGGGTCGGGATGAAGATAACTTGGGATTATGCTAAAGCAAGATTCCAAAAGCCTTAAGTAAGGAATCACTCATTCGAATCAACCCTGTCTTTCCTTCATTTTAATTTCATTATATATATCTGTTAAATTCGTTATAATATAAAAGCACTACGGGGTCACCATTTTTTTTTTTTTTTTTTTTTTTTTTTGCGCAATGAATACAGCTACGAAAATAATCACTTTCTACGCATCTAAACTGAGATATAATGTTTATATTTCGTATGTATTATTGCGTATCGTAGATAAAAGGTTTTACAGTATTAACTAAACCAGTTGTTTTGTTTATAACCAGTGTTGCATTTTTTTGCCTGATTCAGCAAACCTGACCAAGTGCTGTTATTATTTTTCATCATAACTCTTACTCATCACTTATGATTCTTTTTTTTAGATTGTCTAACTTTACTTTTTTACATTTGATATATAGTGTTTAAATCATGTAGTTAGTTAAACAGTAATCATCAGTTTTTATTGTTATTATTATTATTATTTATTTTATTTTTTTTTTTTTGGTTGTAATTTTAGTCCCGTTCAACAGCTCATTAGGTCATTACAGGACGGGGGTTATCCGGCCACTTTTTGTTATATAATTATAATTGTATTATTTAATCTTTGTTTAGATTTAAGTTCTTTATGTCCGTAAGTTGGAACACTGGAGTATGGTAAAGTAGAATGAGTGGGGTAAAGTAAAACGGTGGGGTAAGTAAGTGAAGTAATTTTTTATACTGTACTTCTATCCTCTTATATAAATGCTACCTACTTAGATTAACTTTTCTTTAACCCTTGGAAAAAGAAATTAAAAATACTTTGCGTATCATAACAACCGCTGTAGATAAATAAATATATTGTTAGAAGATAATAAATTAAATCGATATTTTGTCTTTATAAAAATAATTATCTCCAAAAATACTTTCAGATATTCTATAGTTCTAATAGGACAAAATATAGGATCAATTTTTTTTCTGTCGGATTTTTAGAGGTCGGAGATTTAAAAATGGATTAATCTACATAACTTCTGACAGTTATATAAAACTGTTGACTTTTATAAATTGCTCCCCCCCCCCCCCCCGAAACTTTTTTTTTACATCAAAACCCACTTGACGAGGTGCAACTTTTAATTAATCTG
This sequence comes from Gerris lacustris, assembly GCA_951217055.1. Taxonomy (NCBI): domain Eukaryota; kingdom Metazoa; phylum Arthropoda; class Insecta; order Hemiptera; family Gerridae; genus Gerris; species Gerris lacustris. The sequence continues at coordinate 41,721,596 of OX578285.1, read as the reverse complement.
ACATTTTTTCTCATCTCTTCTTGATGTTATTTTTTCGTCGATCAAAGTTTTAGTATTAATTAAAAATGGAAGGTTTTTTTTTATATTTCTAGTTAAGAATAACGTTTGTAAATGACACGGGGTATCTGATGTAATATACAATGATCGTTTTTTAGATCACCCCTAAGGTGATCACCCTAAGCTATCCTCAGATATCATATCAGAATCCTTTTTAGGATGTAGTTGTACTGTTAATGTTTAATTGGTAGATGAAAATTTGTACATCACAAATTATTATAAGTTTAATTACGTAAAAATATAAAATTAAGTAACGAGGTACGTTTTTGGCTTCTTGCAGTTTCTAAGTCAGTTTAGTTCCTTAAAGTTTCTAGATCGTTATGACACATCACCCTTATTATTTCAGAACTTTTATAACTTTAACTCTGTAATAATATAATAAGTAATAATAATCCGCGGTAGGAGATCGGTGTAGTGGTTAGCACCCGTGCTACCCCGTCTGAAACCTTGGTCTAAAAACCGACGCGACGTATCTAGTGAGTTGGAATCTCAGAGAGGGTGAAACATGTTTCACATTGAAACCTAGGTCTAAACACCGACGTATCTGGTGAGTTGGAATCTCAGAGAGGGTGAAACAAGTTTCACACTGAAACCTAGGTCTAAACACCGACGTATCTGGTGAGTTGGAATCTCAGAGAGGGTGAAACATGTTTCACATTGAAACCTTGGTCTAAACACCGACGTATCTGGTGAGTTGGAATCTCAGAGAGGGTGAAACATGTTTCACACTGAAACCTAGGTCTAAACACCGACATATCTTGTGAGTTGGAATCTCAGAGAGAGTGAGACATGTTTCACACTGAAACCTAGGTCTAAACACCGACATATCTTGTGAGTTGGAATCTCAGAGAGTGTGAGACATGTTTCACACTGAAACCTAGGTCTAAACAGCGACGTATCTGGTGAGTTAGAATCTCAGAGAGGGTGAAACATGTTTCACTTTGAAACCTAGTTCTAAACACTGACCTATCTGGTGATTGGTGAGTTGGAATCCCGGAGAAGTGAGAGTGTGTTCTCAATGATGATCATATGCAGTAGATGACTAAAGTGGCCGGACCTCTCGTCTTTTACTATTAATGATGTATTGATCAGAACGTCAAAGACACTGCGAAAAATCTTTCGTCGCCTGAAAGCCTGTATGTGTTCTGGATCTGCCACTGACAAAGGGCTTATACTCTTTACAAATCAAGTTTAATGTAGCATTTTAAAAATGTAAACAAGGATTAATTTATGTATAACTATTAATTGACTCGTGTGAGATGATTATACTGTTGAAATCTAGGTAGTGGTAATAAATGATTTATTGGTTTCAATCAATAATTTAAGGAATATTCACTCATTGTAAATTAACTGATGAGCTACTTTAGTAAATTTTATAATTCAGAAAGGTTATGATCAATTTTTAATTTTATTATCGTATATCCTGGGCAAAATTATAAGATTAATCATATTTATCCTGTTTCCGGCGTCTCAGCTACTCCTTAAATCCTCGGCTCTTGAAACTACTCCTTAGAACTAGAACCTCAGCTTTTAAACCTCTCCTTAGATCCTAAGGTATTGCAACAACTTCTTAAGTTTTCGACTCTTAAAACCTCTCCTTAGAACTAGAGGCTTAGCTTTTTAAACATCTTCTTAGGTCCTGAGGTGCTGAAACGACTTCTAATATCCTCAGCTTTTAAAACCTCTATATGCAGGCTCTCGGCTCTCAGCCACCTTCCGTCTAGATCTGTCTCTTGCCCTTCTTCCTCGTGGATGCCCAAATGCCCATCCACGAGTTCTTCCGGCATTCCATCATGTTCTTCTTACAAAGTGGCATAATATATTATAAGATGCTTCGTTGGCCAATTATTGTATCCGGCTCTTTATAATTTTACTAAACTACCACTGTATTTTTATTTAAGAGTGTGCTAATTATCATTATATTTGATTATCCATTAAATCCAATTTTTTTTTAATATATTTACCTTTAGAATATCAATTAACCAGAATTACAAGCATGACTAAACTGACATTGTAATATGTACAATGTATATGTCTAATTTCATTAAGTTTGTCATACATGTTTGTAAGTTTGTACTGGTGATTAGATGGAGCACTTATCAGTAAATAGAATGTCGATAATAGTGACATCCTAAATTGAATGTAACAGATTAACTCTATTGTAAGTTAAATGAACCATTAACACTTCAGCCAATATACAAGCTAGTCAATATATAATAAAATAGCTTATAGATTATAATGTGAACCCATATCAGTACGTATACTGGAGCTGATAATATCGAATAAAGCTAATATTTACTTAGCGAGTCATCTTGAAAGTTCAGATGAAATTAATAAAGCAGTGTAGCATTGGAAAATTATCAATATCGTAGAAAATGTTATCTGGAATTGAAACTTTTTAATTAAAATCAGCTTGTATTAATTGAAATAGTTAATAAAAATTTGCAATTTGAAATTCTTTTCCGTCACTAGAAATATGCTGGTGAAATGGTTGGTTGTTTAGACTGAGATTTTGTGGTAGCACTTCATAATCTTGACTAGAGAAATTAATAAAAAGTAACACAACAATATTGTCACCACAATTTTGTATTAATAATTAGCAAACTCGTTTCAACATTTTATATCACCTTCAGTGTTGTATTAACATAGTAAGATTAAAGTTTCTACTAGCCACTTATAATACAAGCTTTTATGACTTAAACTAACAGTAGAAAGTGGGGGTAGACAAGGGTTATAGAAGGATTAAGGAAGGAACCAAAGGAAAAGGAAAGATAATTAGAGAAGAAATAATTAGCAGCAGCATTTAAGCAGTTGAGAAAAATAGTGTTTTACCTGACCTATGTGTAGGGTTAGGTCAGGTAGCCGAGTTTCCCTTTCGATCTTTACTTCATATCCCTTACCTTTACCTTTGGTTCCTTCCTCAATCCTTCCATAGCCCTAGTCTACCCCCACTTTCTACTGTTAGCTTAAATGGTAAATGCTTGTAGAATAATGTAGCTAGATACAGACTTCACTCTTACCATGTTAACACAACACTGAAGGTGATGAAACATTTTGAATTATGCGTATAACTCGCAATCGCAAAATCACATATTTACCAAAAGAATAATTATTTATGCACCTAGGGAGTAAAGTAAACCATTATTCCCTGTGCGAAAAAGTTACGAAAGCTAAATCCCGAGGCGAAGCCGAGGGAATAACGCTAATTAGCTCCCGAGGCGCAGCCGAGTGAGATAATTATCGCGAGGGGAATAATGGCACTTTACTCACGAGGTACATACAATATTTTATCTCCAGTAGGGAGAAAATACACATTTTCGTCCATTGCAAAGTTTTTATTTATTATTTTAATAAATAACAATAATTATTAGCACTTTTAATAGCAGATATAAGAGATTAAATATTAAAAACAAATAAGAATTGGAATTAAACTCAAATAGAAGGTTATTTAGATGCAGGTTATAAACAAAGACAAACAGTCGAAAAAGCAGTGTCGCCAACCTGATTTCAACAACTTCATTACATTAACCATTTATTTTCTACTATTTATAAAATAATTAAGTTGCAATCTTTACTTTTTTGCTCTACTTTACTTTTTCGCCCTACTTTTACTTTTTCTCCCTACTTTTTGAGTTCAGGGATGAAAATACTTACTTTAGTCTCTCTAAACTAATTCAAAATCGTAAATTTTTCTCCCTACTGGAGATAAATAAAATATATACATTAAAAATATAAAAAATAAAATGCCTATATAACTAATATCAAAACATTAAAAGTAATCAGTGTGTCCAAGTGATTATAGGGATTCTACTGAAACCCCAATTATCGAAAAATATTTTGTTTTGTTTTATAAAATATCTGACATTTTTCTTACCCCAAATAATCCAAAATTTCTGGACATCTCTGGTATGTAGATATTTCATAGGGATCCCTGGTAGCTCAGTAAGCATATTCGCATCTTACCCTTACCCAGGAGATCCCATCAATCCTCAGGAACCTTGAGGTGTTCACTTCCCATCGACATATAATTAGGCATCTGCTTGTATATGAAATGGCATCTAGCAGGTAGTACATGGCAAATATAAGGTTTATTTATACAGCTGATAGAACGACATAAACGTAATATAGCTGTAAATGGCATTATGCAGTGGACAGTGTTGTTGCGTCGCCAAGCTAGTTAGTGATTTTGGAACGAAGTTCCTTATGGCACGTTACAGCTTCCGAATGAAACCGACCGTCACGAAATCGACCGATGACGATAACTTGAGTGAAAGTTGACCGATTTAGTTTAAATTTGGTATACATGTTCATTTTACCAATTCCCAGAACGAGTTTGTTGGACAACGTTATCCGTCCAAGCGTTCGCGCGCAACGCTCTCGTCAACGTAAGTTTCAAATGTAAAATTGGAATTTTAGGACGGGAAAAAATTCTTACTTTATCAATTTAATGAGACAAACAACTTTTGTATACATTTTATTTTGGTAAAAACAACACCAACATCGCTACGAAGTGTTAAAGATCGCTAAAAACATTAAGTGAACCTAAACGTTTAAAATAGAGAATACAACGTACATTCTAACGTAACGATTTTAATAAAACTTCATACACATCGTCTAACGTACAATTGAAACAGATATGTAAAATTTTAACCTAAACAAGCAGAAGTTTTTGTGTAGTGAACTTATCCTGATTAACTATTTTCTCATATTTAATACATATTTTTATTGCAAGACGCTCGCTTCAATGAAAAAAAAATGCTTTTCTTTTAATTTTGTCTCTTTTCTAACTCCACCATGTATAAGTAGTTAGTATCGAATACTTAGCAGTGTGATTTTATAATTTATATTTAATGAAAAGCGGAAAAAAAACTTCATTCCTATCAGGTTTCCCGCGACACCACATGTATTTTTTTAGATATTTGAAATTAACTAGGTATCTAATAAAAAATAAAAGGCAATAAAAAATTAAAGCTAGGCTATTTAATTTAAGTAGTGTATGAAAATAAATTATGTAACAACTAATGCTACGTTTATTATTTTACGTTATTATTTTACGTTTATTATTTTAGCCTACCCTTGATTTTGTGTAATATCAAGTTGAATGTAATCACAAAGATGAAAAATCGTTTAACGAGATTTGCTTCCAAAATAAAATTAATTGAAAATGAATAAATTGGAGATTAAATTTTCTCTTGTATCGGTCTCTAAAATAAATATTTATTTACCGGGAATCATATTAAGTATGAGGTTGAAACTCGGTTCCCTCCCGTCCTTTACTCCTAATATAAATCATTCATCTTAAAATTTCACGGATCATTACATGCAATATGCTTTTATATAATGCTAGATTGATTTTCGTGCTTCGCTACAGAATTTGTTATGTTAAATGAATTTTTAATTTTAATTTGATTGAGTTAAGATACCTTCTAATTATTCATAATTTTAAGATCTAGTTACAATTAGGGAATAGGTGCAATTAATAAATTTAAAGAACAAAGAATTAAAAAAAAAACATTTCATGTTCGCCTCGAACAACTATTTATGTAATGCAAGACACGGGGTCAGTGTCTTACAAGTAGGATCAATCTTATGAAATTACTTATTGCATATCATATACCTAAGTAACTTACTCCATAGCGGTTGACTCATTAGAGTAAGAAACAAAGTATAAAATAAAAATAATACAAAATATTTGAGGTTAACTGTACAACCTGTTATAATGAAATGAATGGATAACGATGATTGCATCATCCCGTCAAAGGATCACCCCGAGTAAAGGAACTCTCGGGAAATCCAGGTACAATCTACGGTCTAGGAAACCAATATAAAAATACCCCGTTCATCTCTCCAGTCGTCTGTATATCTTGTGGTGCATCATATCACGATGCACCCCTGAAGATGCTTCCAGTAGTGGAAGCGAAACGTCAGATTTCCACTTCTTCGCGACGTGGATTTCACCGGAAAATCAACTGTTAATTACGTTTATGTTTTTGTTAAATAGAATTTATTATAAAGTTATTTGTACATTTTTTGATTAAATTACTACATTTTTGATTTAGTTGTTGACAGAGTTTAAAGTTACTTTTAAGGGAATTAATAGAGAAAGGCAATTATAGTAATCAGAACTTTTGTCTTATTACATTTATTGAATCTTTTTTTTATATTAATTTCTTATTTTATTGGTTTATTACACATATATTTGTATCATTTCACCACCCCTCCTTTTATCTTGAGTTCCTTTTACGTTTTTCCTGCAGCTTATTTTTCTGGGCGGAAATTTTCATTTTGGTACTACTTCGTCTTGTTATTTAATCCGTTTAGTGATTAAAGGGACACAGCGAATGAATTCTTTTATCTAGTTAGACGTTTCAAGAAAGAGAGTCTTATAAAATACGAAGTATTTCTAAAGGAAACCTAACTAGGGTCCGAAAACCAATTAGAGTTAAAAAATAAACACAATTTACAAGAATAAAACTTTGTTACAAATTTATTTCTTCTTCTTAGTTCTTCTTCTAGTCTGTATATTTATTCATATCTACATTCTTCAGATGTAATCTAATGTTTTATTATATAAAATAACTTTTCACACCGTTGATCGTTGACGATCTTGACAATTTGCATATCCCCATCCCCCCCCCCCCCCCAAAAAAAGAAAATTAATCTCAATTTTTTTTTTAAATGTTTAGGTTTTTAGGTTCCGACAACTGTCACTTGTCGTTTCAAGTATTTGTGTAAATTCTTTTATTCCTTCTGTGTCTGTTTGCTTGTAGGTCTAAAACTAAGGTTTTTAAGGGCACAGACGCCCTTTACTTATTGTTATAGATATAATGTATAAAGTGAAGTTATTTTCTCCTCCATATCTCTATAAGTAAGTTTTTAGAGTTCAGATTACTGTCACTTGTCGTTTCCAAGTATTTGTAAAAATTCTTTAATTCCTTCTGTCTCTTTGCTTGTAGGTCTTTAAGTGTCTCTTTGCTAACACTAAGGTCTTTAAGGGGTCTTACATATAGGTCTAACACTTATAGGTCTTTAGAGGTTCAAATTACCTTTTCTTATTGTTATAGATGTATATGTATAAAGTCTATTTTTTTTATCTCTCTATAGTAAGTTTCCAGGGTTCTGACAACTGTCACTTGTCGTTTCAAGTATTTATATAAATTCTTTAATTCCGTCTGTGTCTCTTTGCTTGTCGGTTTAACACTTAAAGTCTTCAAAAGAACAGACGAGCTTTACTTGATGTTACAAATATATGTATAAAGTCGTTATTTTCTTCACTATCTCTCTATAGGTAGGTTTTTAGAGTTCAGATTACTGTCACTTGTCATTTCATTTCAAGTACTTGCATAAATTCTTTAATTACTTCTGTGTCTCTTTGCTTGTAGGTCTAACACTTCTAGGTCTTTAGGTGTTCAAATGACCTTTTTTTTGTTGTTATAGATATATAGGTAAATATAAAGTCAAGTTATTTTTTTTCCTTTATCTCTCTACAAGTAGGTTTCTAGAATTCCGACAACTGTCGCTTGCCGTTTCAAGCATTTGTATAAATTCTTTTATTCCTTTTGTTCCTCTTTGCTTGTAAGCCGAACACTTCTATGTCTTTAGGGGTTCAAATAATCTTTTCTTGTGTTATAAATATATATGTATAAAGTCGTTATATTTTTTTCTTTATCTCTCTATAAGTATTTTTTTTTGGGGTTCTGACAACTGTAATTGTCGTTTTAAGTATTTGTATGAATTCTTTAATTCCTTCTGTGTTTTTTGCTTGTAGGTCTAACACTTAGGTCTTTAAGGTTACAGACAACCTTTACATGTTGTTGAAATATAAATGAAGTCAAGTTATTTTCTTCTCTATGTCTCTATAAGTAGGTTTTTAGGGTTCAGACTACAGTCACGTGTCGTTTAAAGTGTTAGTTAAGTTGTTTTCTACAATATCTCCTGGTTTTTAATTTAACTTCGTTTAAGGGGAAATAATAAACAAACAAAAAAACTGAAAATAAAAAAGAGAAAAACAGGCTTAAACAGAGACTTCAAGCAGCTGCATTTAACATTTATTTTATTTTTTTTTTCCTTTTCAAGCTACCCTCTTCCGCCGACAGATGTTTACCAAGGCGTCCAGTAGTAAAAAGAAACAAAACTGAGTAAAACACCGTTGAGAGAAAACAACAACAAAAAAGAAAATAATAAAAAAAAGGAAAAATGTGGAAAGAATAGAGTTGTGTGCAAGAGAAAGGGGTTACTTTGCCCGGAGTAAATGTTGATTTTGTAGGAAAGCATGAGGCTATAACTTTATGCAAATAGGTTGCCTCGGAGCTCCTTCTTTTAACAGAATAAAAACCGTGAGCCAGGCTAAAGTAGACGAATGATGAAAACACCTCAAACGACACACTTTGCGGCCGAGCTGTCGAGGGGGGAAAATACCCGGGGAAAAGAATGTGAAACCAAGTATAAACGTACGACTATATTACAGTGCGATGACGACAGAACGGAGACGTGTAAAAACACCAGTCTCACGTATACATTTACAGCCTAAACGAGACACCGATACGGCTGAAAAAACACAAGGCTCTCAAAACATAAAATTTTATTAAACGGAAATGGCGCTGGAATAAATCTGAAGTATTGGAAAACTTAAACTCTTAAAGAGAATTAAAATACACTCGTGTATAGGGAGTGTTTTTGTCGTCGGTGTGATTTTACCAGGTAAACGTGTGTTTTTCTATTAGGGTTTAACCTGTCCGAGTCGGGTCGGCTATTGTCCGAACGATGTCATCTCCTCTTTTAGTTTCTGTTACTTGAAATTTCACTTCCCTCTTTAAACAAATACTTTTTCTACCTCGTAGAAACTGGCATGGCATAATAGTGGGTTTAGAAACAGGTTTATCGCTTACTTTAAAGTCACCTTTAAGAACAACCAATTGTATTGTAGTTTCTGTTAATAAAGGACATCAGTCGCTACTTTCTTGTTAGAGCTAGCTTTTTCGTCAAGTTACCGCAATCGTTGTTTTGAATGTAACACACTTCAAAACTGCTTTTAAATTAGTATATATCAGGAATCATTAAACATAAACGTTCATACAGTACACACATATTAAGGAAAGTTATTAAACATATAAATAACGATACGATATTTATTACTTTATCTATGATTGATACGAAATACAAACATTGTATCTCTGTTTAGATGCGTAGAAAGTGAATCTTTACGTACTTGTATTCATTGCGCATGCGCGTCTCATAGTTCTGGAGAATTCCTCTTCTTTACCATCCTAGGGCGGTAAAGAAGAGGAATTCTTCAGCTTTACGCACGATTAGCGAGTTTGTTTACATTTAACAAAACACATTTGCTGTTCTTTTATTAAAGTAACTGTTTATATCGAGTTTTTAGTGAAAAACAATGAGTGGATCAAGTGACTTTGACGAAAATGTGGTGGATAATACTCCTCCAGAAATAATTAATTCGGCAAAAAATACAACTTAAGAATTAATTCCATCTTTATCAAGAGAGAGATACGAACTTACATACAGCAAGTTTATTTTTTTCTGTATTTATTATCTAAATCTAACAATTGTAGATAAAGTACGGTACGCAACTCGTGCGAAAACGGCATTTTGCATTGCTCGTGTGGTTTTACTACCCTCGCTGTCACTCGGGTACAAACTCCACATTCGCATGCAAAATGCTACTTTCCGCACTCGACGCGTAATTTACTATTAAACATATGGCGTTTAAAGTTTACTAATTGATTATAAACGGCTTCATTTTGTTATTTGCCTCTTTTTCTTTAAGTTTCGGTCGAAAATAATGCGAGCTCCACAGGACTTTGTAATCAGTGACAGCATATCTGCCGTTCGCTTCTAATTCTTCTGAAAGGAACGAGTCTCACGTCTATTTAAGTCTAGAATCTTGATTATTGTTGGTCTTTGATCTTTGGTTCGCTCAGGCTCTCTGATTCCAAATATATTATTGCTAAATTAGCATTAAGATGCTATATCTCTTTGAAGTTGCTTTCATCGTTGGATTATCAGACTTGATATTTTCCTCATAGTAGTCTTCATAGAACTGGAATAATTTTTCGAGAGAAAACACTGATTGTTTTTAGTTCGTCAGCAAATGTCTGCAAAATTTAACTTTGAAGAAATTCAATAAGCTTTATTTCTTTCTATAAAACGTCTTGTTTTACTTATATCGACGTTTTCGTCAGCATCAATTCACTGATGGTGATTATTTAAAAGGTTCTAATTTAATTTGTATTATAATATTGTTATTTTGGTTTGACAATAAACTAACTAACTCATAATTAGAATGTTCTATTAAAGCTCGGTAAAATTAAGAACATAATACATTGTAATTTTCCTAAATTCATATAGACATCTCTAGAAATTAGAAATTAATATAGGTACAGCAGTTGTAAGTATAGAGGTTAGTAGAAAGTAACACAACAATATTGTCAACACAATTTTATATTAAAATACAGAAACGCGTTTCGTTATATAATATCATCTTTAGTGTTGAGTGTTAACTTATTAAAAGTAAATTCTCTACCAGCTACACATTTTACTAGCTTCTATAACAAACAAGCTACAAGGGGGGGGGGGGGGGGGGGGGGGTAGACTAGGGCTGTGTGACTCAGCCCTTGTCTACCCCTGAGTATTCACCTTGTATTATTTGTCGAAACACGATGTGTATTTTAATATAAAATTGTGGTGCACAATATTGTTGTGTTACTTTCTACTAACCTCTCTAGGCATACTTATAAAGTGGTACCACAAAATCTTATTTAAAACAACCAATTATTTAAACGGCAGTTATTAACTGAAGAAATAAGAAGCCAACAAACCCAGCAGAAAATAACATTTTTTTCAAACTAATGAATGTGGGCAATCAACGTAAACCATGACCTTTTTTTTAATATTAATGTATATTTGTCAAATATATGTTTTATATTTGATGTATAATAAACACCCTTTTGCATTATAATTAGAAATAATTATTTGTTATAAACATGACTTTCATTAAAGAGGACAATCTGTTAGGCTCATAGGGTTGAAACCTTATTATGAGGTTCTAAGAAAAATATTACCAAATAAACAGGTCAAGTGTGTGCTAGTCAGCACACAGTGAGGGTCCGTAGGCCACGCTATATAGTGTTTAACTGTAAAGTGTATAAACAGTGTTTTTTTTAAATTCTAAAAAGCTTACTTTGAACTATTTTAAGGGTCTGATATTCTCAAAACACACTCTGATAAAGTATTTTTTTGCCACTGAACCGGACTACAACCATATAAATACATCGAAAAGACCATAATTATAAAAAAAACGTATTTTGTCAATAAAAAATAAAATAATACTTTTTTCGAAATTTCCAAAAAGTGGTATCTTTACTTTTGGTCGAAGAATGTTCAGGAATTTTTTCAGATTTTTCGCACTTCACATAAGCGAGATAGAGGGGGGGGGGGACACGATTCACACCCACTTCAAACTTGCCTACGCTCGCCCTATCAAAGTTATATTCAAAGAATTATTTATTTTTGTACTCAGCTCCACGTACCCTTTAATATGATACCCTCAAAAATCGGTGTCGAAAAAAATAAATATATTTTAACCCTTAAGTTTTTTTACCCTAATTTTTTTGAAAAATATTTTTTTAAGTCGCTATATTTTTAAAATATGTGGGGAGGTACAAGACACATACATGCCAAATTTCAAAGTGATCGGACGAAAGGTGTAGCCGTGAGAGCTGGCCACAGGACGGACGGACAGACACACGCAGGAAAATATAAGGGTCCTTGGTTTTGCCTACGGACCCTAAAAATTAATTCAAAATATTATATAAATTATACCCAAAGGACCACCTTAAAAAAGAAAAATAAATTAATACGAACGAGCAATATATTAAATGAAAAACAAAATTATAAGTGGCACACGCCACGAGTAAGTTGGTTACCAACAGTTATTTTTACATGAAATTATAATAATGGAAATTAAATTATTACAGATAAAATGTCTGTATTTGTTCCGAATCAAATACAAACAATTAATAAAAAAAGAGGATTTATTTAAAAGTTGAGCTTCATTCACACGCGCACTTATACAAGTTAAAAGTTAAGTTCTACAAAATTGTTTCACACCAAAACAATCATTTACACTGAAGTTAAATCAAAAGGTACATAAATGATAAATAATTAGTTAAAATGGACTTAGCCGTTGAAAGGATGTCTGGCAGCATGCCGCGACGTAAATTCCCGACGTCTTCTATCTGGACTCGATGAGAATCAAATATGTGTTTAATTTATACGTAAAAGCTGAGGGGCCTTGAGACTAACTTAAATGGTTAAAATAATTAAGTTAATGAAACATGTTAATTTTGTATATATGGAGACACGTGCAACGTGCACGTGTCAGGCAAGCTTCAAGCGAAGCGGTCAGTCGGAGTTCCTGGATTCAAGTGGGGCGAGTCTATGTCCATATGGACTCAATATATGTATATATGTCCGGTGGATGATATATCTGTATTCCAGCGCTAATATATTCGGGGTTGTTATTCAGCGCAAGCAAGAAATGTGATGTCTTTTCTGAACGTAAAGGCTACAAGGAAGGAGGTTGCATCGTGGTTATACCGTTGACAGTCTTTTTACGTTATTTGTAAACAAATTTACATATTTTGTTCAGCAACATAAGTTGATGAAAGTGTGCTAAATAGTGCCATTGTTAAAAGAAAATAATACAGTATAAAATGAGGTAAAATTGAATAAACCACTGTGTTGGTCTCCATTTCTACTGCATTTGTTACATATACTTTTCAGGTATATTATGTAAATTTACAGTCCCCATTATCCTGTTTAAGAAGTGGTAAAAACAACTACTAAATTGTAATTGATATTTGTAAAATGAGTGCTTGTACTACATAATATGATTGGTTGTTTTGACTGAGATTTTGTGGTACCACTTCATAATATAACTAGAAAGGTTAATAAAAAGTAACACAACAATATTGCCACCACAATTTTATATTAATTTACATACGCGTTTCGACAGTTGTATAATCTTTAGTGTAAGTGTACAAGGTGGGGGTAGACTAAGTAGAGCTGTGTGTCACAGCCCTAGTCTATCCCCGAGTACCTTCACTCACTATGCTAACACTTACACTGAAGATGATATAAATATCGAAACGCGTATGTTAATTAATATAAAATTGTGGCAATATTGTTGTGTTACTTTTTATTAAGTTCTCCTACATTTAAATAATTATGTGGAAGATATATTTGAGAGAACTTTATGAGATTTTTTTTTTTTTTGTCTCTTTTGGTGAATTCATATTATGCTAGTGAAAGTAGGGTTTTCCTTCGACTTTTATGGCCTAAAAGCTGCGACAGACATAATATACAGCTTAATTTTGGTCCATAATTCAGTATGTCTCAACCGCAGAAACGTGATCTCTTGGGAATCTGATGTTACTCTAGGGATGGAAAGCACAAAATTATATCCAGCGGGTTTTTAAAACAATAATTAAGCAAAAGATAACGAGTTGAGTGTGAATTTAAATGTAAAATATTTTCTTTATTACTATTTTATTGAAGTTCAGCTAATAGAAAAGGAATATAGAGAAATAATTATTTATCTAAATTTAAAAATTCGTGGACCCGATTTTATCAAATATATAAATAATAACAAATACTCAGTATTTGTTTCTACAGAAAGTATAAATCTGTCGAACTATTTGATTCCATCAATCGTATCCATAATTGTAATTCCATTAATAATTGTAACCATAATTGTAATTCCATTAATAATTGTAACCATAATTGTAATTCCATTAATAATTGTAACCATAATTGTAATTCCATTAATTATATCCATAATTGTAATTCCATCAATTTATTGTATCCACATATTACCTATTTTAGTCCCAATACCCATATATTGGTCCAATATCCATTTTATTACGCAAATATTATTTGTATTATAACTTTCACTCAGAGAAGCAAAGCATCAAGCATCTTGCTTTGGCAAGTGCCAATGAAAGTATAACATACAACAATCGCTGATGTAAACATACAGGGTTAATTTCGCTTGAATATACTTGATAATTGAAATTGCACCTAATACCCAGAGGTAGTGTGAAGTGTACTGCTCTAGTTAATATTATCAATGATGATTTAGACCTAGGGAAATTCTTTACTAAAGGGAAGATTGATGAGTAAAATATACTTTCCATCTACAATTTACTGGACCACCTTCCTTCCAGGGTGAGATGACGTATCTCCAAAAATTCTGTCTGTTATGAGAAATGCATCAATTTCAAGCCTAAAATTTGTTGTTTTTTTTTGTCTGAATGAACAATAATATAGTGTTCTACGCAGTGTTTCCTAGATTTTGTTTTATTTCAAACATGTTGGTCCCATTGTAATTATGATATAAACTTTTCTTTTTAATTTTTTAAACAAATAGGAAGCTGATAGAAATAGTAGCGCCACCAGGTTTCGGCCTGGAAACCATGATCGACACTCTAGGTTCGATATGAAATCGAGATGTAAGACATGGTTAACGACCAAACACATCATACAAGTATGAAAAATTTGTTCTTCCAACCCGAGTTTGTTGAATAGACCCACTTAAGTGGTCTGTGTCTTTGGGTATAATAGACCCTAGGAAACAATAGTATTGGATGACACGGGGTCGTCGTGTCAGCTATATAAACCTTATAATTGGTATTTGAAACCAGATAGATGCCACTTCTTGCTACCCATTTATACCATGATGCTAGGTGAGCAATGGCCGTAAGTTTTCTCTTCAGATTCTGTAATTGAACCCGGAACCTTTTGCGTGTCAAGCGCGTGTGATAGCTATGTGCTACCGTCGAGATAAAGTATGATGTATGATCTTATAGGTTCTAGGTCTTCCGGTGGCGTGGGACAACATGCGCCCCTAAAGATGCCTCCAGCATAGGAGGCGAAACGCCGGAATACACATTTATCATGACGCGGTCACCACCGGAAGACCTAAAACTTAAGATGGCATCAACTGCGAAAGCCTACTAAGATATGATCTTATAAAGTTCGTTGTATTACCTGTGATTTTGTGGTTATCAAACATAATGAATCGTTTATATAACCTTTTTTTAAGAAATAAAACACTGTAATTATAAAATATAAGTTTATTTTAATTTATCATAAATCAGACCGTTTTCAGCCCCTAAAATACTAAGATATAACAATTTATAAAAGTATGACGACTATCTTCAGTGACATATATTTCTAGACTGAAAATATTAGTGTAAAAATATGTCACAGAAGATAGCTGTCATACTTTTATAAATCGTTATATCTTATTATTTTAGAGGATGAAAACGGTCTGATTTATAATAAATTAAAAATTGTGGTATTAACCAATAAACTTATATTTTATAACCAGGCATCCCGTGGCTCTATCTTTGAAGCGAGCGTATTGCAATAAAATACTGAATTTTAAGGAATTTAATAATCATGATGAATGTCATAGTTGAAGATAAGTAAATGAGAGTAGTGTGGGGTACAGTGGGAGTAATTAGTACAAAGCTAGCCTTCCTAGATAAACCTATATAACTACACTCCAATAAGAATCTTGCCACCCGCAGTAGCTTTTAAACTATTATTATAAATGTATCACTTCACTACACGAAAACCTCAGTTTGTATCAAGTTGAAATTCTACATACCTGTTTCAATTGTACTTTGATGTATATGAAGTTTTATTAAAATAGTTACCTTAGAACGTAAGAAATCGGTAAAAAAGTCGTTTTCTCTACTTTAAACGTTTAGGTCCGCTTTAATAAATTTAGCGATCATTAACATTTCATAGCGGTGTCGGTGTTGGTTTTACTAAAAAAAAAAAAATTATAAAAGTTGTTTATCTCATTAAATGGATGAAATTCGAATTTTTTCCCGTACTAAAATTAGAATTTTACATTTGAAGCTCACGTTTTACGCGAGCGTTAACGCTGGCGTTAACGCTGTCCAACGAACTTTGCTTGAGCATTAGTAAAAGAAACATGTATACCAAATTTGAACTAAATCGGTCATCTTTACTCAAGTTATCGTCGGACATGTAAACGTTACTGACAGACAGACAGACAGGACGCATAGTTTGTTAAATGTAAGAAGCTCGCTTCAGTTACAGTATTTTATTTCCTTCAACAAATTATATAAACGTTTTACTATATGATCTTATAGTTTAACCTGCAAAATCAGGTCACTATAAATTTATAACTCCATTAACTTTTGCTTAATTTACTCTATTAAAAAGAAATGGTGTTTAGTTTAGGTAATCTCCGGTGACCTTGAAAGAATTAGATTAAGTTTTTTTTCTTCCTATCACCTCTCGTTTTTCTTCCTGATAAAGTTTTTTTTTTGGATGGAATAGTTTGGGAAATCCCCCTTGTAGAAAGGGAATATAAACAATTCCTTTACTTTTTCTTCCTTCAGAGAACGTTTGAAAAAGTTCTCCTTTAAGTAGTAGTAGTAGTAGTAGTTAACTTGTACTTCCTACTAGACGGGTAGGACGAACCACTTGTTCGAACCTCGCAATCAGGCCTACAGTGGACCCATTTTACTTTCCCGTGGTGCAGAGTTCCAGCTACTTCACACATCATACATTTGTATATTGTACCGCCGAAGCGAGTATGATGTGGTCATTAGTAAGCTATATGAGCGTGCTTCAAAGTGTGGGGGAAGAGGACCCCTCAGGGGGTCCCCTCGCCCTACTCCGACCTCGAACCATAGATACAGATCACATTTCATGACACGGATCGAACCTACTAGACGACGTGGGGGAAGAGAACCCCTCAGGGGGTGTCCCTCGCCCTGCTCCGTCCTCGATTCATAGATGCATTCAGTGTATCATGGCCCGGGATCGAACCCACGACCTCGAGTTGCCTCGACTCAGTGATAGCTGCCCGGTGTCTTTGCGACCTCGGCCACCCTGGCTCCCTCTCCTTTAAGTAAGTCAAAAAATTGTGGAGAGTTTTACGTTCTCAAAGGCCTTCCTTCCTGTATCCTTGTTAGAAATTTAATCTTTGCTTTGTTCTTTCAATTCACGTTCATTTTGATTCCGGAGCCGCTTTTTCCACAGAAACTCCAAATACATTTCTCATCCTGTATCAACGATTATATGCTTTGTGATTTTTAAAACTATTTTAGTATGTTGTATCATTTTGATAACAATCCGGATTAATTAACCCTCCTATTTTATCTTGTAATTAAGGAAACAGAAAGAATGATATACAGTCGGACCTCCTCATAACGAACTTTTATTCAACGAAAATCTCTATTAGCGTAACTCACTCATCGCACAAATGTCTAAAAAAAAAAATCACTTACAGAAAAAATGGTGTCGCGAAACGCCCCGGTAGGAACGAAGTTCCTTACATTTTTCATTAAATATAAATTATAAAATCACAATTATAAGTACGTATACGTTGCTAACTATACTCATACATGGCGGAGTTAAGAGACAAAATTAAAGGAAACTAGAAGCATTATTTGTATCATTAAAGCATGCGTCTTACTATTAATATGTATTGAAAATTGAGAAAAAAGTTAATCATGATGAGTTTATAGTTAAAGAGTATGTTTCTAGTATATAGCCTGAGGGAACAGAACTGTTTTCTACCTACCCGGCCTACTAATTTAAAATATTAAAAAATATATCTCTTCCCTATTCAAAAACGTCTGCTTGAATCAGGTTGAAATGTGTCAGGTGAAATGTGTCATATAAATGTAATATGTATGAAACGAAAATAAAGAATTGAATTGAATTGAATTGAACTATCCGATAATTGTTTTTTGAATACCGTCATTTCTTATCTTGTGCTCTACGACTTCATATGATACACCCCTTTTTGAAACTTCACTGCCTACATATAAGAACAAATAATAAGTTTTAAACTAGGTAAAAACAGTAAGAACCTACAAAATAACTAACCGATAAGAAGATAAAAGAAATAGGATGAACTCTATTATAGACGATCCCATCTAATAATTTATAGATCTTCAATAAAATTGACTTTGAATACTTCCTTATTATTTTATAACTTTTATACAACACAAACAAATTACATAACAGGTAGTATTATTTTCTTTTTTTATCATAAATAAGCATCATTTACCTTTATAAAATTTAATTCAAATAAGTTTATAATACAGAGAAGGGGGTCGTAAATATTCCTCTTCGTATTCAATTTCAAATTTACCGTTTATCCTTTCATCTGTTTAAAATTCAGTTGAGTGTAATAACTTCAGATAGGTGTTAAAATCGGACGCACGAATAAACCACAAAGCAATTTCAATTCACTAGCAAAAGATCAAAGTAACATTTATTTCATTGAACTTAAATTATTGTTATTAAGAAGATCATGAGACTATATTTTTATATATTTAAATAATTATGCTATTATCAGATAAGGTAAACTCCAAAAACTTTTTAAAATAACTCTATTTTACGTAAAAAAGTAAATTAATAAAATTCAAGGGTTTTAATTTGTCCGCCAAACCCGCATGTATGATTGTGAGTATGTTTGTCTGTCGCTACCAGTCAGACTTTATAGACGAAAAACTTTTTTTTCAGAGGTGAGCGCAAACATCTTGCACATGTTGTAGGCTTGGTTTGATCGAATAATATTGAGTAGAACCTAAGTTATTAATAATTTTTATATAAAAGAATAATCTATGAAATTAGGTTGACTAAGTATATTATATTAAGTGACAAAACCCATTGACTCGCTAATCAAAATTTTGGGTACTTCTTGACCAACTAGAGACTCACGGTTTTTACGTTTGGTCGGAAATTGGCCCAAACTGGAAAAATCCGAAAAGTTAAAAAAAAATATATATCTCCAATAGGGAGAAAAAGTTATGATTTTGGATTAGTTTAGAGTTTAGAGGGACTAAAGTAAGTCTTTTCTTCCCTGCACTTAAAAAGTAGGGAGAAAAAGTAAAACCAGGGAGAAAAAGAAGGATTGCCAACTTAATTATTTTATAAATAGTAAAGAATGAATGGCTAATGTAGTGAAATTGTTGAAATCAGCTTGGTGACTCTGCTTTTTCGACCTTACTTTTAATTGGCGCTTATCATTGTTTAAAACTGCATCTAAATAACCTTCTATATGATTTTAATTGCAATTCTTATTTGTTTTTAATATTGAATCTTATATCTGCTATTAAAAGTGCTAACAATTTCTGTTTTTTATTAAAATAATAACTAAAACAGGTGCAATGGATGAAGATGCGTTTTCTCCCAACTGGAGATAAAATATTGTATGTACCTTGGGAGTAAATTGCTTCCTCTCGCCTTAATTATCGCTAATTAGCGTTATTCCCTCGGCTTCGCCTCGGGATTTAGAGACCGTGGTTCCTTCAACTTCGCCTGAAGAACCAACTTATTCGCTCAGGGAATAATGGCTTACTTTACTCCCTAGGTGCATAAATAACTATTTCACCCTTCTTAAAAATTAAAGGTGGCAGACGCAACTTTAAATTTTTTTTGGAGCCTTATTGCGGCTAAAACGGTAAATCGTATCGAAATGCAGATTGTACCAGCGTTAACTGATTTTAAAAGATCTACAAATTTGTTCCTATGACTTTTTGTTGTACCTCCATCGGTTCTTCCTTAAATAATGCTAAATTTGATTATTATTATTATTTTATTTTTTTTAATTTTTGACTCTTAAGGCGTCCGTATTTGTTGACCGATTTAATTTCTGATTAGGGTGCTTAATCCTCACACTAATGCTCTTTATACAGAGTATTTATCATTTTATTATTAATTTGTACTAGAGCTAGAGTTATTAAATATTTACTGGTGCAGTTGTCGTACCTGTGCAGTTGTTGACAAGTGACTGGTAATTAAATTAATGCCCCACTGGTTGATGATTGTTTAATGACTTCCCAGTCAAATTGGTTTTGACTGCGTTTATTTTCTCATTTATTTTATCTTTTTTTAGCATTCTTATTTATTACTATATTACTTAGTTTCGATTGGCTATTTCTTGATATATAAATTGACTTCAAACTACGATTTGGAGAGTAATATATTCTTAGTAACAGAATGAATGATATATAATATAGTCCTGATTCTATTCCTAGAAGGCTTTGGAAACAAAACTATTTAGGCATTTCATTTTATTACTAGGCCTACATGATAATTTAATAGGAAACATAGCCACTAATACCTAGCATGAGCCCCGTGTGTAGCACAGGGTGAAAGCAAGTGTTAAATGTAACTTAGAAACTATTAGCAGTCAAGAAGGACTGATGTAGTTATGGTTAGCGTACTTGCAACTCCGCCTGAAAATCTAGGTCTAAATACCTATAGATATATCTGGTGAGTTTGAATCCTAGAGAGGTGAGCGATGTTTCACACTGATGATTACATCGAGTAGATGAGTGCCGTATCCTTCATCCTATAATAGTCTAATGATGTGTTCGTAAAAGAAACAACAAAAATTTGAAGTCAAGATTCTCTAGTGTCTCTTCATCTCTCACTCTAAGAGTAGTCTGAAGTGAACCCTAGTTACTTTATAATTAACTGGAATATTTGTCATGATGTATGAAACTTTTTTCTTTTATTTGTATCCACTTCATATTATAATAAATGAAAAATTGTCCATCGTAACTCAGGTGACGAGTAACAGAAAAAGGCTTTTTCTCTTAATTCTTTCTTAACACGTACAAGGAACGACCATGTCTCATATCGTGTTTGTTTCCTACGGATTATCTAGATTCATATGGTGTTGTGAAACATGGTAATCAAAGTTACAATTTGATATACATATTTACACCTAGACAGAAGTTTGTTTTTCTCTGGGGTAGATAAGAATGAAAAATTGAAGTTTAGGTTGTATGGGTTGACAGTCGATGATGTGTCCTATGAATGCCTTCCTCTTGACATTTTCCATGCCTCCTGAGCCTATTAAAGGATGTCACTGTCATTGAAAAGCGACCCCCCCCCCTTTTTTTTAGTAGTTGGAACTGGAAAGGATAGATAAGGATGAGGAATTTACGTTTAGGTATATGGGTTGGCAAGTCGATGATGTATCCTATGAACGCCTTCTTCTTGATATTGTCCATGCCTCCTGAGCCTATTAAAGGATGTCACTGTCATTGAAAAGCGATTCCTCCCCCCCATTTTTTGTAGTAGTTGGAACTGGAAAGGATAGATAAGGATGATAAATTTAAGTTTAGGTATATGGGTTGGCAAGTCGATGATGTATCCTATGAACGCCTTCCTCTTGACATTTTCCATGCCTCCTGATCCTATTAAAGAATGTCACTGTCATTGAAAAGCGACCCCCCCCCCTTTTTTTAGTAGTTGAAACTGGAAAGACCGGGTTCTACCCTTCAGGCGATTTTTTTCTTCCCTCCTTCCCCCTTCCTCTTCTTCCCTTCCCCCCTTTTCTTCCTCTCTTCCTCCTTCTCTCTTGGGATAAAATGAAACTCCGCCTCAAAAAATTAAAAAAATCCCTGTCCCTTGTCCTCTTCTTATTATTGTGTCGACTGTCGCTTGTCCAAGACCCTGTGTCTTATTTTACTCGTCTCCCATAATTTGTCATCTTGAGCTCCGACTTAGTTAATCTCTTTCCAAGTGCACATTTTCGAAGTAGAAGTTCGTTACTATTACTCCCGATTTTACCTAGTATAAGTCAACTGGTTTCGAAGGGCAGCTTAGAGAAACACTAATATTTTAATATTGTCATTATCAGACAATAAGACGGCCTGAATAAATAGAGGTATAACACCTTCGCATTTATCCACTCGCAACCCATTGATAAGACAGGTGAAGCGGTTATTACAAATCCTTTTTTAGGGTCCGTAGGCAAAACCAAGGACCCTTATATTTTCCTGCGTGTGTCTGTCCGTCCGTCCTGTCACCTGCTCTCAAGGCTACACCTTCCGTCCGATCACTTTGAAATTTGGCATGCATGTGTCTTGTACCTACCCACATATTTTAAAAATATAGCGACATAAAAAAAAAAAATGTCAAAAAAGGGATCGTTTTTGTTATCGTTTTTTAGGGTAAAAAAACTTAAGGGTTAATTTTTTCAACACCGTGAGGGGTATCATATTAAAGGGTACGTCGAGCTGATTACAAAAATATATAATTCTTTGGTTATAACTTTGATAGGGCGAGCGTACGCAAGTTTGAAGTGGGTGTGAAACGTTCCCCCCCCCCCTCTATCTCGCTTATGTATAGTGCAAACTGATTGTAAAGTGATTGCAGCATGCTGATAACCATAAAGGGTGTAGCGGTTGAACAAATAGATGTGAAGCCCACGATATCGCTGAAGAGCATGGTCACATTGTCGTGGGACTCAGCTTCAATAGCTTCACCTAAAAGACGAGATTAGTTGCTTTATAAAAAACAAAAAAAAAAAACATTAAAGATCACCTATAAATACCAAGTTTATTTTTATATCTTTTACCACAGACCGAAAATCCCACTAAAGAAAATATGTTACCAAAGAAATATCGAGCGAAACGGAAGTATGGCAGAAAGAGAAATAGTTCGAAGGTATGAAGATATTTAGAACGATCAAAAGAAATATTTTTAGATCGAAATATCTAACTTTTCCATACGTCACCGATTGAAAATATTTTCCGCATTTGCTCCTCTTCGTAAAAAAAGAGATGAAAAGTCAATATAAATATCAGGATTCCGGAATCTGGTGCAAAGGGTCTTTCCTTCTTGGCTTTTCCTTCGAAACCCTCCCAATTTCCGGGAAGGATAAAAGAAAACGGGATTGAAAAGGATAAATAAAATTGTATTAAAATATATTGAATATTAATGATTCTATTAATTTTATTTAACTTAAATAAAATTTAATTATTTTACGGTCCGTAGGCAAAACCAAAGACCTTATAATTTCCTGCGTGTATCTGTCTGTCCGTCTGTTCGTTTGATTTTTTTTTTTGGGGGGGGGGGGGGGGGGGGCACCGTGTGGGGTATCGTATAAAAGGGTACGTCGAGGTGATAACAAAAATACATAATTTTATGGATATAAGCTTTGATAGCGTAGGTGACTTTGAAGTTGGTGTGAAAAGTGCCCCCCCCCCCTTTACCCCGCTTATGTAAAGTGCAAAACATCTGAAAAAATTCCTGAACATTCTTCGACTAAAAGTAAAGAAACCACTTTTTGGAAATTTCGAAAAAAATAATGTTTTATTTTTTATTGACAAAATACGTTTTTTTATATCTATGGTCTTTTGATGTATTTATATGGTTGTAGTCCGGTTCAGTGGCAAGGAACTACTTTATCAGAATTTTGTTTATGAGTTTTGAGAATATCAGACCCATAGGATAGTTCAAAGTAAGCTTTTTAGCATTTTAAAAAACACCATCAATAGGGTACTACTTAAACTATACAGGGTTGCCTACGGACCCTCGCTGTATGCTGACACATTAGACCTGTTTATTCTAATTTTAATCACATAAATATAAACTTAATCGCATATATAGCTTCTACCTGAGTAGCCTAGCTATCTAGCTGCTCATGGCTTCCCTTTTTAATTGTTTTATGTATTTAAAGTTTTCAAACCCACAATTCAAGCTAAATCGGTTATTATAACTTTCGACTTATTAGTTCTATAATGATATCTGGTTGGTCTAACGTTTACAAATCAGAATTCTCTCTCTCATGCTTAAACATTCATACCTAGAATTTCTGACAATTGTTTGCAATCATACATTGAGAATATTAGATGAGCAACGCTATTACCATCGGATGTATTAAAGTGAAGCATAATAAATAATGGAGTCCCTATTAGCTCATTGTTACCAAATGCGCTCGATTCCCTACTCCGGCAAGGGGGTCCCA
Source organism: Gerris lacustris (assembly GCA_951217055.1). Taxonomy (NCBI): domain Eukaryota; kingdom Metazoa; phylum Arthropoda; class Insecta; order Hemiptera; family Gerridae; genus Gerris; species Gerris lacustris. The sequence goes on along the minus strand of OX578285.1, from coordinate 41,697,694 downwards.
CGGTCAGTGTTTACCCATCATAACCTTATAAATGGGTAGCTACTCGAGTGATGTGGTCAAATATAAGGTTTATACAGCTGATGGAACCACACTAAAACCTCGTGCCATACATTATATTTATATATATAACAAATATATGACACCCAGGGTTCGGTCACAAAAACAAAACAACACCTCACAACATTCTCAATACACCCGACGTTTCGGCTTAAATCAAAACCGTCTTCATGGGATCTACAACAAAAGACAATTCAAAAGTATTAACATCAAGATGCCAAACTCATACAAAATCAAAAATAAATAAACTTAGCTGATGGCTTAAAAGTCAAAACTTACAAAGAGTAACGTTAAAGGAAAACCTTTAAATAAACATTGACATGAAAAATTGATTGACTAGAAAAATAAAAAATAAATTAGAAAACAAAATAACAAGACAAGACTGGAAAACAATAACGTAACCTACACATAAACAAGAAGGAGGTAACATTCTAAATCTAAAAAAGAAAAGCACAGGTGGCATTATCTAGTGACAACCGTAGGTAACATTCTCAAAAACTAAGTCTATACAGGTGGCGCTATCTAGCGACCTACCAAAGGTGACATAGTGCATCTAAAACTAAAGAATCACAGGTACCAGTATCTAACTACAATTCATATAAACACCTTCAACACAAACAACAAAGATTAAAAATTACTATAAAATATATATATAAATGTCCATAAAAACCTACTTTACACAATCAAACTCGAATAGACACTATGGAGATTACCAATATTACTCCTAAAATTTAATGAAGAGGGATCCTTTTTAATACATAACATATCCAACGTCCGTCGCTTCTGCTCATCCGACTCTTGCACTACCACTTTGACATCCTTAAAATCAAACTTATGATTTTGGTTAACCGCATGAAGAGCCAAAGCTGTAGAAGTAGTCTTCTGCGTCCGAATATCATAGTCATGTTGGTAAACCCTTTATTTTACTAACCTGGACGTCTCTCCATAATAAATTGTATCACAGTCCTGACAAAGTATCACGTAGACTACATTAGACTGCAAGGGAACCGGTGTTTTGTGCTTTAATTTACTAAACAGCGAGGCAACCCTGTATCTAGTATAAAATGCCAAACGAATCTGAGGTATTTCTCTTCGTAAAATACGTTGAATCCCTTGCGAAAGACCCTTAACGAACGGAAACTTGAAATAAGAGATAGGGCCATCATCCACCGTCTGAACCTTCAGATTCCGATTGTAATAGCGATGCCAACAACTATTAACCAGTTGAGTAGGGTATCGGGTATCCATTATTTTTGAAAATAGTAGTAGAATATACTTTAATAGAATAGAATAGAATAGAAAAATATTTGTATTTAAAGCAAATAAGCCTTATACAAAGGGGTGTAGCCAAATTACATCAAATTATAAATAACCAAGAAATAATAAAGAATATACTTTAATATGGACAACATATTTTAAAAAATGTATTATCTCTTTATTTACTTGCAAAGAAGTTATACTTTTATGTAAGTAATACTTTGTCACAATTATCTGCCATCATTAGGAGACTTACTACAAAAAGGCAATATTTTTAAACATTAAACAGAATAAATTATTCATAAATACGACAACATTGAATATTATTTTTCCTACAGTTGACTGATAAAGTGGTTGTTATCGCACTCAAAATAGTACGCAAAACAGCAGATTCCTGCACTTAGTACTTTATCGCACTCGTTTTATTTTACCGCACTCATATTACTTTACCGCACTCCAGTGTTCCAACTTACGAATATAAAGAACTTAAATCTAAACAAAGATTAAATAATCCAAATTATAATAATCGGGATTAAAACCCAAAAGAAAATAATAATAATAATAATAATGACAACTAATGATTAATGTTTAACTAACTACATGATTTAAGCACTATACATCTAATATAAAAATGTTAAAATATAAAAAAGTAAAGATAGAAAATCTAAAAAAAGAATGAAATGTGATGAGTAAGTGCTATGATGAAAAATAATAACAGCGCTTGGGTCAGGTTTGCTGAATCAGGCAAAATGTGCAACATTGGCTATAAACAGAACAGCTGGTTTAGTTGATATTGTAAAACCTTTTACATGTTGATGAACACTCAATTATTTTATATTTTATTTACAGATTAAAAACTAATAGTAGGAAAAATTTAATGTGCAACTCGAGCTTAAATTGTCTTTGCTGCACTCGAGAAACCTTTCCGCCCTTGCCTGCGGCTCGTGCGTAAATATTTCTCTCGAGTGCAGCAAAGTGCCACTTTGCGCACTAGTTGCACAAATAACTATTCTTATTATTACCACCAAAGAAAATTTTTTTGAGGTAAAGTAATATTTAAAACATTGTTCTTCCAGGGGAAAAATGTAACCTAATTTATAGGTAAATTTTTCAGATTTTTTTATTTGAAGACAAATTTTATGCTCTTGTAAATAAGTATGGGAGTTACAATAAATGGAATATTCTTGAAAGGGCAAGTAGGACGGTATACGCTAAACGGTGATAGAAAGAGAGGGCCATTTAGGAGCTTGCTTTTCCTGTATTACCTTGAACAAGTCACGTAAAACTCATCTGTCTTGAGGAAGTCTTTTAACGTCCCCGGTAGACGGTAACTAATCGGCACTAGTAGTGAACTGGAATTGGGCATCGGCTTTATCTCTGTGAGCAAAGCACTGATAATATATAGGTAGAATCGGCCCTTATTCTTCTCTCTTACCATTCACAGAACTTTGACGAAACTAATGGACTTCAACTTTTTCTTACTAAAAAGTAATGAACCACTTACTAAATTAAATAATCAGGTATATAAAATAGGTACTTGTTTATATTGTTACTCCCCTATGTTTTTTTTTAGAATATAAATGTCTTTGACTAAATAACTATTAGTCCAATTTACTTTGAGACAAAGGAATATCACAATTATGTTTTCATAAGTGGAGTAACAATCTAAAGAAGTGCCATAAAATGTTGGTTAACTATTTTATAGAATACCATTTATAACTAAAACAACAAAATAATTACTATCACGTTAAAAATATTTCTTGAGTGTCGCAGTACCTTAAATTAGCAAATGCCTCGGGGTTAGAGAATAGACAATTATGTAATTATACATTTTTTTACATTATACAGATATAATATTTATGTATTTATTTTATTTTATATAATATTTATTTTAATATATGCAATTTTAGATGGATTTACATGTCGCGCCGCCACAATACATACAAATACCAAAAACCACATTATAATGAAAGAAAATAAAAAATTAAAGGGGTGTTATGGGTATACTATACAGCAATACATGAATGTGAAAGTGGATTAGTCGCCATAACAATTTAAGGAATAAACATACAACTGTCTAAATAAAATTGTATTTTCATCTGTACATTCCTCGCAGTTGCCTTATTGTATTTCTACATCCTTTTATGACGATTAAGCAAACAATTTATAACTATGCAATTTAAAGATTATTATGTGTATCTTTATAGGATACGGCTAAATAGTGGGTATAATTTTATTTCCCCTATGTTGTCGGCTGTAGAGAAGTTTTACTGCGTATGAATATTGTTTTGTTTGTCCCCTTGGATGTAAATTTGCGTTTTCAATTTTCTATGCAAAAGGCCTATGGGCGTAAATTTACGTTTTCAAGTTTCTTTCCAAAAAGCATATGGGCGTAAATTAACGTTTTCAGGTTTTTCTTGTTTGGAGTCACGGTACTGGCAGTGTAAATTTATTTAAGTATATCTAGAGCTATCTCTTAGCTCTATGGGGTTTTACAAACGCTCTATGAAGAAGAGCCAGTAGATAGAGCCATGGTTGAACACAGATAAGAAAGGATAGAAGAGATGTCGTCATAGAGGGTTTTTAGACCCTGGTATGAGTGCACTGTGGTTCAGTTGGCCTTTGGCTTAGGGGTTTTTCCTTTTTCATAAATTTCCCAGGCATTATTACAGTACTTACTTTATTATAATATTATATTTTTTTTCAGACTCTTCCGGCTTTGCCCACCCTTTTTCCTATTTCCTAGTAAGTTTTGCTTCACTAGACCAGGGGGTAAAATGTGAGACATATTTTACAAACTCAGTTCTTGTTCAAACACCAAACCATTTACACCTCTTCAAACCTTTAGCACTCTCCTCGATTTATTGATTTTTACGGAAATACATTTGCTTGCGCTCTGAATTATCCTCTCTGTTTATGTTAATTGATTTTGTTTTAAAAAGTTACGTAAATGTGTATGAGAGTCAAGTGAGGAACGTAATATACATTTTAGACTCAGTTCATGTATGTATGTAAGTGATTTACGGCAATACGAATAAATTTAAATTCTTAAAACTATATAGAAATTCTTTCTGCATTACTGACGATTTAAAAAATAATAATTGAACTTACAATTTACCCCATTTACCTATCCTTGATGGTAATTATTATATATATACTCATGTAGCAACTATAATTTTAAACAAATTCCATTTTTATAAAGGAACACTATAAAATTAGGTTTATATATTGTCGTTATGTAAAAATATATTATTAATAAGCTCAATTATAGGCAGAAGAAAATGAAAACAGCTTAAAAAAGTGTGATAAAGTTAGTGTGTAAGGTAGAAAGAACCCCAGGCCAGGGTGGAACATTCCTGTTTTTGACCACCCCAGGCTTGGGCAACATCCTTGCAATATAATGTCTTAGTCCTCAAAGGGCTTTGTACAAGAAATTAATAAAATTATGATTTTATTTCAGATATTGTTATGAAGGATATATATAAATTATAGACATTTGTGTTAAATTTGCGTCTAGATCGTTTGTTTGCTCTATAGATTATTTATAAAGTAAAACATTTGTCTATAATTAGTCTATGTCCTATTTTACTAAACATGAATGGAAGAGCAACAGTGTTATTCATGTACGCACTATTATAATTTCATGTCTTTTGATATTTTAAAGTCTTTTTTTTTTTTTTTTTTTTTTAATTTTTTTTAATTTAAATTTATTAGAAAATTGCAACTACATAATTTTACATGTTATAAGCAATATTGATATGTGTTTTTACAAGTCTAAAGTTTATTTAAGAATTATTTAACTATAGGCTTGTTTTTGTAAACAACTAAATTTTTTCTATTTAGTTTATTAGTTAATACGTATCGAAGATCAGTAAGTTGTCCACTCCCTTCTAATAATTTATCAGCCGTGGTCCATGAACTTCATAACAGTAGTGAAAAATATTAGTTTTTCTGTAATGTTGTTTTTCCGTTAGTAATATTTTGAGTTCGAAATAATATTGTAGGAGTGTTTACCAGCATTCTAAGATTTTATAACTTAATTTAATTTCATCATAATTATATTCAAAGTTACATAAAAAAATGTTTACAGAATATTTAAAAACTTAGTTTATTTACTTGTACGGTAAATTCGTATTGTACGTACCAGGCCGAGATTTAGAGCCACCTCTAACCACTACTGACCACCTCTATCCACCTCTGACCACTTCTTACCATCTCTAACCACCCTTTAGGAAATTTCTCTGGCACGTACACTACGAATTAGCCAAATATTGTTTAAAATATGTTGAAATCTTTCGTAAAGAAGGTATGATTTTATTACTTATGAAATAATACTATTACTATTTCATTGTATTATTAGAGAGTTTAAAAAAGACGTGAAGTGCAATTAATGCCATACGTCTTTCCCAGGTCAAACCTACTGCGCATGCACACGTGTAAAATTGTCGTACTGTAAAAAGACGTGATACTTTAATCTGTGACTGATGTCGTATCACCTTTTTTACTTTATTTTTTAACGTTATTTGTGTTCCTCTCGATAATAATAGTTATTTATGTAACTAGGCAGCAAAATGGCATTTTGCTGACAAGTTTTTAAGTTTTAGTTCCGAGCCAAAGGCGAGGATAGGCTAAACAAATTTACTGCAGAGGCGAAGCCGAGGCAGGAAATTTACTATTTTATTGACGAGGCGAAGCCGAGTCAGGAAAATTACATGTTGACTGACGAGGCGAAGCCGAGGCAGGCAAATGTTAATTACCTGCTGAGGTGTAACCGAAGCAGGTAATCTTTAAACGAGTCAGGAATGTTTCCTTTGCTGCATAGTTACATACAATATTTTATCTATTAACGGCAGAAAAATTACAATAATTATTATATTCCCTTTTTGATGTATAAAAGATTTAAAGAAATTAAATTTGTAAAAAAACGAAAGTTTGAGTCATCAAGAAATCAAAACAAAGGCAAAACAATTCAGGGATGCCACTTTTTTTTATTAACAACTGTTTTTTATCTCAATTTTTAGTGATTTTTTAATAATAATCATTGTAAAATAGTAAAATTTGTTTGTCACTATAATTATTTAAGGTATTTTCAAAAAAGATATAACTATTTAGCAGAATATTACGCTTAAATATATAAAAATAAACAATGTGGTAGTGTTTATAACCTGCGATGAAGTAACCTTTTTTTAGTAAAATTTTCTTACAATGTGACAGCCTGTTTATTATTTTGCTGACACTTTGAACTTTTGCTGACACTTTGAACTTTTGCTGACACTTTGATAGTTTGCTGACACTTTATTCAAAAGAATCAAGAAAAATGACATTTTGCAGACTGAAAACAGTACAACAATGGTTAATTTTGCTGCCGTGAGTAGATAAATAATATAATACGAGAAATCAATAACATAACTGTTTAAAAACATAAATATAACCTGATTAGACGTAACCTACCTATAACCTCCTCACTACGTCTTTTGTATATGTCTTGTTTAAACTTAGTAATAAAGTCATATACAACATTTTAAAATGACGTTAAAATTAAAGTTTTACGGCAATCAAAAGTAAGTCTTATTTATACTCTCTACTATGCATTACAGTAAACAACCTTAATTATTTGAGAATTACATTCTCTTAATTTATATAATGGAACAAAGACTCTTTTTAGGAACTATGTTGTAACCCGTGTCTGTAAGGTACTAAAATTATGGGGTCTAAAATAATGTACGCGTACGTGTACATATATTACGGATGGGATGTGATAATGAAATGTTATGCTATAGGACCATTCTCTGATTTAAAAAAAATACACTTTTTATCTCTCCTAGAAATGTTTACGGCTCAATTATAAGAAATTACCAAAGTTATCAATAAAACATTTATAACAAAATATAACATAACCCAAACAAACATTGTAAATTATCACATATTTTTCAATTTATATAATTTAATTAAAACTGCATCATACTTTAATGTTGAATGTGTTTCATAGATGGGTCAAATATGGATTAATTCAAACAACACTTCTTCAAATCATCATTTGCTATATTTTAACCCTCTCTTGGATCATCCTCAATTCTGCTAAAATATTAACAACACTTCTTCAAATCATCATTTGCTATATTTTAACTCTCTCTTGGATCATCCTCAATTCTTATGAGATTATGAACTAGTATTAGCATTTTTTACATTGTCAATATATAAAATTTTTTCTTTGGTAACAATAATTACTTATTTGGTAACTCGTTATCTATCACATTAGGTTTTGTCTTATTTAAAATTTTACATTCTCCAAATTGACTTCCTCTACTGTTACATCGCCAAAGCAGATGTAGTTTTGTTTCTGTTACTATTGATTCGCTGTTGAATTGTTTGATTTTGGGGATGTTTGGTTTCAATTTAGGCACTTCTTTAGATTGTTACTCCCCTTATAATAAAAACAGAGGGGAGTAACAATCTAAAGAAGGTGTACGGAATGTTCTTCAATTCAATTTTTAAGTTTTTGGTAGTTTTCATACTACGGAAAGTTAAATTTTAATTTAAATCAAATTATAATTATAATTAACTACGGGAAACAGACAGTGAAAAATACACTCCTGTGCCGGGATTTTAATCACGGGTCTCTATATTTCCAGTATAGTGGATATATAGAGGCCCGTGGTTCAAATCCCGGCACAGGAGTGTATTTTTCACTGTCTGTTTCCCGTAGTTAATAGGAATGTTCTTCTTTAGATTGTTACTCCCGTTATCAAAACAGAGGGGGATATTCCTTTGTCCCAAAGTACATTGGACTAAACATCCCTTTTTAATAATATTTATTTAGACCAAGTCATTTTCATTCTAAAACAGCATAGGGGAGTAACAATCTAAAGAAGTACCTCAATTTAAATTTAAAACGTTTTTGTTTTATTATTTAATACATTACTATATATTTAAGTATAATATTGAATAATTTCAAGATAAAAACTTTTTATATTCTACGTTTATAATTTTCTGTTGATGTAATAATATAATAATTGATAATATAATTGTTATTGTTGCATAATATATAATGTTAGTGAAAAAAATAGTTCCGAATTTATTTACTTCACATAAATGACAACCATCTAGAGAGCTGATCTTAAACCTATAAAAGGACAAATCTTTGTACAACGGATCTCCCCAACACCAAATCTAAACCGTGCCATCGATATATTTGAAATAATATAAATAATATAATCGATGTATTTACTGTTTTGCTGTCATTCAATGTTTATCTCTTATTTATAAAAACCACAAATTTTAAACCCGTCAAAATGAAGATTGTAAATATGGGATATGGCAAAACAAATATAATAACAGGCGGATTTTTTCCGGCTAACTTTCCATACAGCAAAATTTGCTTAAAACCAATTAAATTCTGCTGAAAGATGGCTAAAAGTATTAAAATAATGCATTGTCATCGTGTTCTGAGCTATGCTAAAAGTTTCAAATGTCTAGCTATTCGGGAAGTTAGTTAGAAATCGATTGCCAGATTTGTACCGGACAAACAAACAAGAAAGCAAGCTAATAAAAATGTAGTAATAAATAAAGAATGTTGTTTGCAAAAAAGAAAAAGAAAAAAAATCTTTTATAACTTTTATCTTCGCTGGATTTTCTCGTCTCATAGTCTCATGTTCTAGAAGGTCTTCCTTTTTCTATTGGTACTTCAATAGGACACCATTCTATTATTTTCTTAGATAATATGTTAGTAGTTTTCTTCATAAGGCTCCAAGTTTCACAACTGTATAATAGTGGTAGAACTAGACTATTCCATAGTTTGATTTTACTGACTATTTGAACATTAGATCTAAACAATTACTGTATCTAACAACTACTACAATTACTCTATCTAAATCTGTATTTAACAATCCTGTATCTATTGTATGCACTCCATAATAAACCTATTCTTATTTTCACTTCTAATAGTATGATTCATTCTTTAAGATAAATATATTCTATAGTTTGATTTTACTGACTATTTAGACATTAGATCTAAACAATTACTGTATCTAACAAGTACTACAATTATTGTAACTATTGTATGCACTCCATAATAAATTTATTCTTTTTTCACTTGTTTAATAGCATCATTTTAAAAATTAAAAAATACGTGTGGTGTCGAGGGACACCCGGTAGGAACCTTCGTTCCTTACGCTTTTCATTAAATATAAATTATAAAATCACACTGCTAAGTATACGATGCTTACTACTTATACATGGCGGAGTTAGAAAAGAAACAAAATTAAAAGTAACTACTTGTACTTAGCGGATTTAAGGCAAAATTTAAAGAAAAACTTTTTTTTTTCATTGAAGCTAGCGTCTAGCAATAAATATGTTTGGAATATTAAGGAAAACGATAATCATGATGAGTTGATAGTTAAAATGGATGGTTGTAGTAGAGTGAGTCTCTAATCCATTTACGTCCCAGCCTACTCTATTTAAAATATATCTCTTCACTACAAAAAAACGTCTGCTTGTATCAGGTTGAAATTTTACATGCCTTATTTCAATTGTACTGTAGACGATGTGTATGAAGTTTTATTAAAATCGTTACGTTAGAACGCAAGATATCGGTAAAAATGTTGTTTACTCTACTTTAAACGTTTAGGCCCTTTTTAATAAATTTAGCGATCTTTAACATTTCATAGCAGAGTCGGTGTTGGTTTTACTAAAAAAAAAAAATTATAAAAGTTGTTTATCTCATTAAGTGGATGAAATTCGAATTTTTTCCCCGTACTAAAATTCCAATTTTACATTTGAAGCTCACGTTTACGCGAGCGTTGTGCGCGAACGCTTAGGTGGATAACGTTGTCCAACGATCTTATCCTGGGCATTGGTAAAATGAACATCTGTACCAAATTTCAACTAAATCGGTCATCATTTACTCAAGTTATCATCTTCGGTCGATTTCGTGACGGTTGGTTTTGTGACGATCGGTTTTGTGGCGGTCGTTTTTTTCGTATTTACTCCCGGCTCCAGACGCTGTAAAGTGCCATAAGAAACTTCGTTCTAAAAATGCTAACATTTATTTAAAGCAAAGATAAACAATATCAAACGTACGTTTCTTTTTACACTTCCTAAAAGCCAATTTAGGAATCTGCGTCAGTTAGTTAAAAAAAAAAAAAAAAAAAAAAATCTAAAACAAATATGCAATTCAATATCTCCCTCGAATTTATTCAGGAACCCGAAAAAAACCTACAATTGGCAAATAAAAATTACAAACGAAAACTCCATTAAATTTTACATTAAAGAGAATAATAGCGCTTGACTTCTTGCCTTAGAAATCGCTTCTGTTTTAGAATTAATGGACTCATCCATTTTTAATGCTCACTTTTTGAGCTTTGTCTGGGAGTAAATGTTTGATAATCCAGCATTGGGTCTGGGATGATTTGAATATTTTATGTTTATCAATTGGAAACATGTTGTGGCATTATGACAAGTTAAAATTAGTCTTTGAATGATTGAGCTTTATTTTTACACTTCTTTAGAAGGCTGTGGACAACCTTTTGATGTATTAAGCTGTATCAGCTTTTGATTAAAGTTCTAATTAATTTTTTTTAAAATAAATATTTATCCATGCATACATAAAGTCTCATACAAAAAGGGTTTCCTTGGTATTGTGAACATGAAATTGTCAAGCCAAAAGGATTAGTAAATGGACTATAACCTTTTCATGTAATTTTCCGGCCAAAAATCAACAGCAATGTATCAGTAGCACTAATAAAATTGTAATTTATCTAGTTTTGTTAGTCAATAAGACAAAAAAAAAACAACTAATCCGCAGAGGAACTGCCGATAAAGAAGTGCAAAATATACGTAAAAACTAGGAATAAATGCAATTTTCCTAGAGCCTGTTAATCAGATCGAATTGCTATTCTTATATAAGTCTATGGCCCAGCAGACCTGGGCCACATTTTGCATATTTTTTTTTTTAATTTTAGTAACAGCAGAAATATAGATTTTTGAGGAAACACAAGTAATTTTGATGTTTTTTTGACAAATGTGTTTTATATTTCAGTAATCTGCTCTTCAACACCTTCCACTTGATACCCCACTAAAAATTAAAAAAAAAAAAAATCACGTGACATAAATCATCCTCCATTTTGGATTTGAATGGCTGATAATTTTGAGTTTGCTATATTTTTCCTGTGTGCGCGTCAAAACGATCTTTAATACTGCAAAGTTTCATATTTATATATTTTTTTATTCAGAAGTTATTGGAGCCATACAGAGTGACAGACAGACAGACAGACACAGGAACGAAACTATAAGGGTTTCTTTTTTTCTGCTATATTTTTCCTTTGCGCGCTTCAAAAAGATCTTTATTACTTCAAAGTTTCATGTTATTATTTCTTTTGATTCAAAAGTTCTTGGACTATTATGTTTATTTATTTTCCCAAAGAAGCCCAAAGGACAGACATCAAATGGATAATTGGTAAAAGTAAAGAAATTATAAAAATATTGTGTTAATACGTTATGTTTTATTATCATGTAAGTCAATCTGGTCAATCTTCTTTTGAGGAGAAATATGGCATAAAGAGATGACAAGTTCAATTTTATACCCTATATAGACATTTTTTCCCTATATAGACATTCTATATAGACACACGCAAAATTTTAATGTCTTTTTACAAATACTCTTTAATACCTTTCATTTGATACCCCACTCAAAATTTTTTCGCGTGACGTGAATTATCCGTCATTTTGAATTTGAACAGCTGATAATTGTGAGTTCTCTATATTTTTCTCTGTGTGTTCGTCAAAACGATCTTTAATACTGGCAAGTTTCATGTTTTTATCTCTGTTGGTTCAAAAGTTATTGGAACCGTATGCAGAGTGACAGACAGACACAGGAACGAAACTTTAAGAGTTTCTTTTTTTTGGTTTTACCAACGAAATAAGAGGGTAGTTTGTTGTTAATCTACCCATTTTAATAAGTAAAAACAACTAATTGTGTATATTAGCAATAATTATAATCAAGTTTTCTACCGTAAGATGTGACTTCATTGTTTGCTAATGAAGGTGACAATTGGTGGTTGAAAATCAGCTATTTACGACCATGTTGCTTTTAGTGGAGAATCTATTGAATTATAAATATGTCATTTAGTGCATATAAGTTAATTTATTATTCGTATTACATTCATTTAAGTAGATAGTTAATTTTGTACACACACTTTCTTTTTTGCAATTAGAAACATTACTTAATCAACACTGACCAAAGCAATATGCTACATGGTAGGTTTCTTGCTGATTCCGTTTTGATGGGAAGCTTATTTAGCAGATAATTTATTACGGAAAATAAAGTAAATACAATAAAAGCGATGACAGATATAAATATGTTTTATTTGGTAAAGGCAATTTCTTTAAACCGTATCTTGTTTTTATGTGTAGCTATTTAGAGTATTACATGTGTGTGTACATGTACGTGTATGTGATTTGAGGGGAGTCATTTTTTTTAAAGGACCTTCGAAGCGAGCCCTGCGGTTACCGACCGACCTCAAAACCGCAATTTCCAAAAGGAAATTCGCTAATATCCCTTTCGGTTTCGTTGATAAATGACTCGGGGTAGATGTGTTATTATATCTATGGCTAAAGGACTCGTTTATTATTATTCGAGGACGAAAGGGGGGGGGGGGAAACCCGGTAGGTTTAATGATGGGACTGTAAGGGGGTGGTGTGAGATGTCGGGCGCCAGGCCAGTGGGTTTAGTCCGTAGCAGTTGCTTTCGCCTAGTGGAACCGGATCGAAATGCTCTGCTAAGGGCTAAGGGTCTCCTCCGTTCTACCGTCGGATCCTACTTCCCTCTAAGGCCATTTTACAGCCTTTTTACCTCGTCTTATCATCCCGTCCCACATTACCGACCTATTTTTGTTCCTTCTATCCTGGATTTACGTGGGATATCTATCAGCTAATTCTTCGGCCCTTTTTTCACCGCGAAAAAAGGAGTTATGGATACTGAGTGCTTCACTTACAAAAAGCGTCGAAGACTTACTAATAGGAGGAAAAAGGAACGAACCTCTAAGTATGCGCTGCTTTGTTCACAGCGTTAAATTGCCGCTACGGATTTCAATCCGACCCCTTTATTTTCAATTCGCGTACCTTTAGATTTTCAGTTTTTCAGAAATAAGTACTGACCTGGTTTTAAGTACTAAGAATGTTCAGGAATTGTTTGCACTTTACAGAAGCAAGATAGAACGGGAGGATGGGGTGCAATTTTCACACCAACTTCAAACTTGCCTACGCTCGCCCTATCAAAGCTAATAACAAAAAAATTATATATTTTTGTAATCAGCTTGACGTACCCTTTCATATGATACCCCACTCGGTCTCAAAAAAAAATCTTGTTTTTTACCCTTATTTTTGTTGAAAAATATTTTGTTTAAGTCGTTACATTTTTAAAATGTGTGGGTAGGCACTAAACACAAATATGCCAAATTTCAAAGTGATCGGACACAAGGAGTAGTCGTGAGAGCTGGCAACATACGGACGGACAGACAGACACACGCAGGGAAATATAAGGGTCCTTGGTTTTGCCTACGGACCCTAAAAATGCTTTTCTTTTAATTTTGCCTTAACTCCACTAAGTGCAAATAGTTAGTTGCTTTTAATTTTGTTCTCTTTTATAACTCCGCCTTGTAAAAATAGTTAGCATCGTATACTTAGCAGTGTGATTTTATAATTTATATTTAACTAGCTGGGTACCCGTGCTTCACTACGGAGTGTTATTATAATTAGATAAGTTTATAAACAACCATAATGAAACATTATAAATTATTTTACTATGCAAGAATATCTAGATTCTATCTCTCCCACCTATTTCTATAACCCCTCCTCTTTGATAAGTTAATTTTCAAATATCCTAAATTCCCCCCCCCCAAATTTAAATGTGACTAAACTGTACATAAAAACTATTACTGTACTCTAGAATGCTTAGACAGAGATCTTCCTCTTGATTTGAAGGTCAAGTGCGCAAATTTTCAACGAGATCCAATTAAAACTGTTGATTTGTATAAAGAACATAAACACACTCACACATACGTCGACTTTTATAGATATAGATATAAATTTCCATTTTGCCCCTCTCCTAAATGAAAATCTGACAAAAACGTACTTAACAACAATTAATGTACTCTTAAAGAGATTTTCAACGATATGCATCATGCAGGGTATCCATTACTTTCACATTTGTACCCCGTACCTCTGTGTATCCAAATTTTAATTTCAGAAAATCATGTAGGCAATGACCTTCACCTTGTTTGGAAGAAAAAGAGTGTAAATATTCATCAAATTGGGATAAAACTGTAGATTTGTATAAAAGACATTCTCTCATATAGATACTCTTCTTTTTATACATATAGATATAGTTATATTTTCCATTTTACCCCCCTCCTAAATGAAAATATGACAAAACTATACATAACAACAATTACTGTACTCTTAAAGAGCTTTTCAACGATATGCATCACGAAGGATATTCATTATTTTGATCTCGTATTAATTACTTGCACCCCGTACCCCTGTGTACCAAAATTGAAATTTCGAAAATTCATGTAGACCTTGATTTCCCCCTTGCTTTGAAGGTCAAGTGTGCAAATTTTCATCGAGATCGCACTAAAACTGTAGATTTGTATAAAGAACAAATAATATATAGCTATATTTTTCTATTTTTACCCCCCTCTTAAATGAAAATATGACAAAAGTGTACATAACAATAATTAATGTACGCTTAAAGAGCTTTTCAACGATATACATCACGAAGGGTATTCATTACTTTGACCCCGTATTTAATACTTGTACCCCGTACTCCTGTGTACCAAAATTGAAATTTCGAAAATTCATGTAGACCTTGATTTTTTCCTTGCATTGAAGGTCAAGTGTGCAAATTTTCATCGAGATCGGACTAAAACTGTAGAATTTTATAAAGAACAAACATACATACACACACACACACACACACACAGATACGTTGACTTTTATATATATAGATGAAAAGCATTTCTACGGGGTGTCTCGCGACACCATACGTATTTTTTTTAAATCGCCCATACCATGCCACTTTCATTTATATCTTGAGGAAGTTAAGGTTTGTACCAAGACATTCTATTTATGAATGTATTATACTAGCCTAGCCAATTATAAACGGTCAATGTCGTTATTTTATTAGCAGGCTCTGATAACCTAGTTTCTCTTCTAAAATTCAAGCCCATGCTGGTTTTAATTTTTTTTTTAATTTTTAAAAAAACACTATAAAACGCTCATATTTTAGTATATATACTAATTCGTACAAGAACTAATATACGCGATAAGAAATTAAAAACCTCAGTTGTAAATTTATGAATGGGATTATAAATATAATTTTAGGTTTACTTGCATTTTTGGTAGTTAATGTTATAATAACATTTTATTTATTTAGTTTATCATTTAAACACAGTTAAAGACTACAGACCCTAATAAGAAATATGATGGCTCCTATATGATAAATAGCTTGACTTTAATAAAGGCCAATTTTTAGTGTTATAAACATCAGGCTGGATTTTTAACAACGTATAATGTACATTGTACATATAATAAATAAACATACATACTCAAGAGTAACAGTTCAATGCGTGCAAGAGAATGTTACTCACCCTTTGTTGATTATATAGATTAGGAGTTAGAAATTATCACTCTTATTACTCAGATAAAGGCCTGATGATGCTCAGGAATTAGGCAAAAATGTGCACCAATTATACTGTTTTAAAAAAAATAGATTTCAGGTTTTTGTACAAAGTAAAAAAAGAAACCTTATATAACGGCTCTGTCTGTCTGTCTGTCCGTTGGAGTCTGTCCGTTCCTTGTTTCAATTCATAAACTACTATAGCTAGGAACATGAAATTCGGCACACAGGTGCATCTCGGCATTTTAGACAGCTGGACACATTTTGGATTTTTCACACTTAATATTTTCAAGATGGCGGCCAATATGGCGGGCAACTAAAAAAAAGTTTTAGTCACCATGACATGTTATATAATATATATATATATATATATATATATATATATATATATATATATATATATATATATATATATATATATCAATTTAAAGGTCTTGAAATGAAGAAAAAGAATATGCAACTATTAAAATTTTCTCACGTAATATTTTCAAGATGGCGGCCAATATGGCGGGCGACTAAAAAAAGTTCTTATTAACTATGACATGTTATACATCAATTTTAAGGTCTTGAAGTGTAGAAAAAGAATATGCAATTATTAAAATTTTACACTTAAAAAGTTTCATATGGCGGGTGACAAAACATTGTTTTAGTTACCATAACATGTTATGCATCAATTTAAAGGTCTTGAAGAGTAGAAAAAGAATATTACTATTAAAATTAGTGTAATTATATTACATATAATAATTTTAACTTTAATGTACAGAAACCGGCGATTATCGCCCCACGTACTTACGTGAAGCGCGCCTTACTTGTTTTTTTAATGATCTTTTTAAGAGCCCAATAAGAAAAATATATTAGAAAATGTATGAGATTAACTGAAGAATAAATAACAAACTATCTGTTTTCTTCCTCACGCTCGCTACATATTTTGTTTATATATGTTTTATGTATCTATATTTGACATTTAAACCAATTTTATGTTCTTTTTTTTGTTTTATTTTTATTTTTTTTTTTTTCCGGGGGGCTTTTACACCCGAAGACGCAGGCCACATAAGTGGGCCCATAGAACAAACCCGGGTTAGGGACCGAAATCTTCTCACACCTGTGTGAAGATATGGTCGTTAACCATGACTCCCCTCCTGGTTGTATTACAACCAGGAGTGTCATCATCATGGTTTCCAGGCCGAAACCTGGTGTCGCCACTCTTTCGAGGAGCTTCCCATTTGTTTAAACAATGCTGGGTGGACATTGAGCGGGGGGCCTGGTCCGGGAATCGAACCCATAGCTGCGGTCACCTTCTGATGGCTCGATGCTGCTTAACTTGCCTTATCGCAAACCCAGCGCTCTAGCCTCCGAGCCACCCAGGCCCTAATTTTATGTATTAGTGAAATATCAGAAAAAACTTAAGATCTTCGTTGAAAATTTTTAAATAATTATTTAATTTATCACTTGAAATTACGATCAAAATTTTATTCGAAAAATAGAATAAAATAAAATTTTGTCAGAAAAGTATTCAATATCCTTTAAATGAAACCGAATAAACCGCTTATACATTTAATTTACTCAAAATTACGGCCGATCCACTCACTTTCCGACTTACCGTACGTGTTTAGGGGCAGGGCTTGTTGGATCCGTGTCGGATACACGGGAATCCGACACGTCATGTTGCTAACCATCCCCCTCACAGTCCTACTGCCCACCACAATGGCTTGTCGGATTCCGTGTTGTACGGCATGTTGCTAACCACCTCACTCACAGTCCTACTGCCGTACCACAATAGTTTGTCGGATTCCGTGTTGTACGGCATGTTGCTAACCACCCCACTCACAGTCCTACTGTCGTACCACAATAGTTTTTTGTCGGATTCCGTGTTGTACGGCAAGTTGGATCGTGAATGGCTGGAATTACCTGGAAGTTGGAAGGTTTGTTAACATTCAGATAGATTAAGAGTTAGGATTTATAACATGCACACGGCAAACCTTCCTTAAATAGCATTTATTTTAAATAATACAACACAGAGGTCTATTTTATTAAAAACGACTCAACACGACACAAAAACAACAACACTAACTCACTCTTCAGATTGCCATATCTTCTTGTCGACCTATAGGTATTGTCCTTTCCCTACGATTTAGCCGTGTCCAGACTGCCGAACCGAACAGAGGAAACAAGCCGAGCATTGGTCTCTGCGCATGCCCAGTCTGAGAAGCGCATGCGGACTTTAGACTGGGCATGCGCAGAGACCTATGCTAGGCTCGTTCCCTCTGTTCGGTTCGGCAGTCTGGACACGGCTTATACCGTCTACGAACAACTGGCGGGGAAAAGATCGAGAACCATAATAATAAGGTTTCAACTTCACTAATAACGTAAGGAGGTTTCAAATAATAAAATTAAATTTGATTTAGTGGTGGTTAGAAGCCAATTCTAAGTTAATATAGCAATACTTTATTAATTAAATATTTCTTGTAGTTAAAATAACAATAAATTAACCTACATCAAATATGTTGACTATTGTTATTAAACGACTTTCAAACTACGCAGAAATATAACTTTGCTTGATAAAAATGAGGTTTCAACTTACCTTAATAACGTAAGGAGGTTTCAAATATCAAAATTGAATGTACAAGCCAGCACTTTTACTTGTTTATAAGTCGTACGAAATCTCAGTCAAAGTTTACACAAGATAAACCACGCTCTTTATAAACGATTTAATCTGTGTTAACTTCATTAATCTCGTGTTCCAAACTTTGTAGAAGTCTCTGAAATAAGGCTAAGTAATATTTAACATGATAATAATATGCATGAAAATATTTTTCAACATGTAATTTTACAATATCATTAAAAGTTAGTTTAACTGTTGAATCTGATACATGTTAGAAATAAGGAAGAAGTAGTTTTTCAGCGGGATTTTATTTTTTTTGATGCAATAAGAAAGGATTTTTGAGTAATTTTTACAGTGAAATTAACATGTTTAAAATTCAACCTAAACCACTTCAAGTTCAATTCAAGCAAAAACACATACTTGGGCATTTAAAAATAAACCTATTATTTATAAATTAGAATAAATATTATCGTAACAAGCAATAATACTTGTTGTATAAAATTAAATCACAGAAGAAGCTAGTTCCTGTAATTTAGGCAAACTTTTATCAAATTAATTAGGTTATTGTAGTCCTTTCCATTTAAAATTATTTGCACCAGTTGAGTTTCTAACAGCTGTTGGTTGAAATATTTTTCTCTGATGTGTAAGGGCAGGACACACCGCCAGGAGATGTTGAATATTATCCTGTTGAGATGAGTTGCAGAGGGGACAGTTTCTATTTTTACTACGTTTTTATTAGCTTGCTTTCTTGTTTGTTTGTTTGTTTGTCCGGTACAAATCTGGCAATCGATTTCTAACTAACTTCCCGAATAGCTAGACATTTGAAACTTTTAGCATAGCTCAGAACACGATGACAATGCATTAATTTAATACTTTTAGCCATCTTTCAGCAGAATTAAATTGATTTTCAGCAGAATTTGCTGTACAGAAAGTTATTTTGGAAAAAATCCGCAAGTTATTTTATTTGTTTTGCCATGTCCCATATTTACGCAATCTTCATTTTGACGGGTTTCAAATTTGTGATAAATAAACATTGAATGACAACAAAACAGGAAATATCGATTATAATATTTATCGATTATATTATTTATCGATTATATTATTTATCGATTATACTATTTATCGATTATATTATTTATATTAGGTTTGTTCCAACCACACCTCAAACTAGTTCCAAACTAGTTTCAAACTGTACGACGCATGTGCATTAGCAAAAAACGTTCAAATGTAGTCCGATGCGCGGACAGTTCCAAACCAGTTTGAAGTGTGGTTGGAACAAACATATTATTTCAAATATATCGTTGACACGCTTTAGATTCGGTGTTGGGGAGATCCGTTGTACAAAGATTTGTCCTTTTATAGGTTTAAGATCAGCTCTCTAGATTCTAGATGGTTGTCATTTGTGTGAAGTAAATAAATTCGGAACAATTTTTTTTTCACTAACATTATATATTATATAACAATAACAATTTATTACGAACTTACACACGATTCAACAGAAAATTTAAAAACGTAGTATATAAAAAGTTCTTTTTATCTTGAAATTATTATCCTTATACCGTGCTTTATTGTTTAAACTTAGATCAGCTCTAGCCCTAATAATATTGCTCATGCATGCTATGGACTTATTATCATTCAAGTATGATCTACTCCCCTCATCATAGCTCATCATAGTTTTTTGATTTTATATCGGTATGCAATTTATTTATTTGTATTATTGTAAGATTAGTTAAATCTAAATTAGTAATTAAACAAACTAATAAGGAATGAATTATATAGATCCGTAGCGGCATTGTTTACAAAGCAATCGAATCGCGGCATGAACCAACCACTATCCTACCACTTCTCTAATTACCGTATTAGTCATTCCCTGTCAGCCCTTCGCCCTTTCTATTTCGATTCAATTGCTTTAACATAAACAATAAATTAGGTCATTTCCCTTTGTATGTCTTTGTTTCGAGGGAAACCCTTGTTTCCGCTATTTCTCTAATGAAATTCAGTATGTATTTTACTATATTTAAAGTGTTTCAATATAATTTAGTATTTTGCTGTATTTTTTTTTTTAAAAAAACCTTTAGTGTTTCTATGTAATATTAAGAACAAAATTATCGATTATTTTAAAAGAATGGTTGTGCAGGATAAAATAGTAAAAACTAAATTTGAAGTAAAGCGTTATACATTTATTTCAACATTTGTTTGGTATTTTTTTTTTTATTTGTAGGAATTCACCTCAGACAGTTGGCAGAGACCACTTTCTATTTCGATAGGGTTGTTTAGATTGGTTACCTCATATTTTCTGTTTGGTGGAATATTTTCTTTTATACGAGGACCGTTCGGAAAGTAACCTCCGACTGGCCACTGTGTGGAAAGTAGTGGGAGTAGCGGCGCCATTGTTTCAGTGGCGTACGCCGCAGGTGAGTGTGCATCAAGCCGTGGACGAGTGAAGGTTGTACGAGCACTAGTTTGGTTTTCATAGCATCTTGAAATGTGCGATCCAAAAAAACTCCCCGCCAAATGCGAATTG
Organism: Gerris lacustris; assembly: GCA_951217055.1. Lineage (NCBI taxonomy): Eukaryota > Metazoa > Arthropoda > Insecta > Hemiptera > Gerridae > Gerris > Gerris lacustris. Next base: position 41,676,580 of record OX578285.1, on the reverse strand, counting down.
TAAGTTTTATGGTGCTCGGTAAAACTTTTTGGCACCCATCAAACACAGAACTTCCGGTAACCTAACCTTTCTGTCACTACCTCGTATAACACAGTCCTAGAAATCTGTAGAAATTCATTAGACAGCACCGTAATTGTGAATCGTCGATTTTCACGAACTTTTCTATCAATTTTCTGAACGAGTTTATTTGTATGACTAATGATGGCCTACCACTTCTCTCTTCATCATGAATGTTTTTTCGTCCACTTTTAAATAAACGAACCCATTCACGTACAACTCCTTCACTTATAACACTTGTTCCATACACGGCAAAAAGTTCTCCATGAAATAGCTGCTTCCGAATAATGTTTTGCCGTAAAAAAACCTTATAACAGCTCGCACTTCGCATTTTGCGGGGAGATTTTTTGGAGCGCACATTTCACGATGATATACGTACCAACGATGCCTACGACATTCTCTCGACAGCTTGATGTAGACTGACCTGCCGCGTACGTCAGTACAACAATGGCGCCGCTAATCCTACTACTTCGCGCACAGTGGCCAATCGGAGGTTTCTTTTCGAACGTGCCTCGTATGTATAGATTCTTCTATATATAAGGGAACCTATCTATATAAGAAAACGAAAGACTCTACCGTTTTCTTATATAGATAGCTTCCCTTATTATCATGTTGTTACATATTTCCTTGGACGGATGTCTTCTAATCTGATGAGATAGCTGGTACCCTCGCAATGTTGAGCTATTGTTGATCTATGATGGCTATTGTTGATCTGTATTCACAGCTCTTATGCGTTCCTTCAGGTGAGATCAGATTGGCTTGTTCGATGTAGTTTTTGTCCTTGCAGCTGCAGAAATTAAAATACATGACAAGTGCTGCGATAACAATTAAATATTAACTTTACTTGAATATAAAAAGAGGGATAAAATGAGAAGAGAGATACAGATATTAATATTAGTGTGAAACATTCGTCTAGTGACTATGTTCAACTAAACCTCGGTGAAAAACTAAATTTAAAAATGTTGGAATGAATTATTCATAAATTCAATTATAAAAAAATAGTAATATATTGTTCTCAGGAAAATGCAAGATGCTTTTTTTAAAGGGTCTCCAATAATTGGATTCTATGTACTGGTCCGGAAAATTAAAAATTTATAATGTATATAGGATAAACGTAGAGCTCGAATTAATAATTGATTAGAGTATTCGAGTAGCTTAAGGTATAATGTTAAGTTACATTCATTGATTTATTATGATTATGACAAAATTAATAAACGTCGTCAAAATATGTGATCGTGTTCGTTAGGTTAAATACCAAAATTAACACGACACTCTAAGTTTAGAATCACGTTTGAGAAAATTTAATTAAAGTAAAAAGATTGAAATGAGTAAGGGGAAACGAAGTGTGCGAGATGGAAGTTCAGCATTCGTACCCTGTTGTGGATAAGGCGAGGTTTACCGGCAGGTTAATGTCACCGGACAGAGCGAGGTCTTAACGCTTCAAGAAATATTAATATCTTCTATCTGCCAGACGTTATATGGGATCACTCAGGCAGCTCCGTCAGGTAATATATTACCTTCTTTCATCCTCCTATCCTCCTAAGAATTCTATCTCGCTTCTTCTTCTTCCTACTCTCCCTTCTCTACCAAGTGTAGTCACGTGACTGTCTTGTCTATCCATTTATCTACTCCTTTAGTCTTTCCTACCTGATAAGAAAGATAGACTGTGGGAAATAGCGACAATTTAGCATCTGCCGCTGGTCTTGGATATTCTGTTTCATTCTTAGACACATTTATCTTTATTCTTTTTAAATTACGTTTGAGATACACTTTTTAAATGGAGTGACACTGCTAGGATGGTGGAGTCGAGGTAATATCGCATAATATCCCAAATTCAAAGAATCCAAATTACATATAATTTATTCAACAAGAGGTTAAAAGGAAGTCAATCTTTAAATCTATATAATTCGCCTTTAGTAGTGTCTCTTTACCCATAGCCAAACCAACAAAGCAAACATTTCATGCTGAATTTTAACCCGTTAGCCCTTAATGACCGATTAATTATACAAGCCTTATAAGAGTAATTCTATAGTACAATCGGGGGTCCCGGTACCACAGGCAGGAGGGCAGTTGGCTTTCAATCATTGAAGTTAAACAGCATCGGACATGGTCAGTTGTTGGATGGATAGGTGACCACACAGCTCTGGGTTCAATTCCTAGACTGGGACTCTATCAATGTCCACCAGCATTGTATAAATAAATGGGAAGCTGATCGAAAGATTTAGCGCCATCAGGTTGTAGCTTGGAAAACCATGGTCGACTCTCATGGTGATTTGTGAAAACATGGGTTACAGACCAATACTTCTCTCATGTGTGAAGAGCTTGGTTGGCTGGTATTAATCCAGTGTTGAATCGATACAAGGCTACTCGGGTTTTTCCCAAAGACCCACTTCGTGGTATAAGTCTTCGGCCGTAAGCCCCCGGGTATAAAAAAATATTGTACTATCACAAAAATCCAACCCCTAGTAACCATAAAAATTTTAACATGCAGAGCACTACCAATAATTTTGAGCCCATTCAATGAAGAGGCTTTAGTATATCATGGTTTAAGAAGCTAAGGTCATATTAAATAAGTTTGATGTTTTTAATTTCTTCATCTATAGTTTTGTGTGTCTTTATTTTATGAATTCTTTTTACAACTACATAATTGAAAATGCATTATCACTGGATTGCCGAAATAAATAAAAATAAATTGTTATTATCATATTTTCTAAATACGATTAGTGGAATGGAAAGTCGTTGTTCGTTTAATTTGATATTTTTCCAGAAGGTATAGTCTTGATTCTACATTGTTTACGCCTGACGATTCTTATACTTTATTGTACTGCGCTTTATATAACAGTGATACTCTATTGAACTTAAAGGTGACAGATTTCCAGAATAATGAACGAATCTGGGTTATTACCAAGAGGAAAAGTGTTCGCCATAAACGTCGATTAAGAAATAAATCCTGGACAGCTTATTAATGTTCATTATACGTACGTATATCATGAAGTTAAGTCCTTTTTCCTACGATGCTATTACCAAATTGCAAACTAGGAATTATAGGTATAAATCGTAATGTACAAAAGGGCTATTAAGATGTACTGTTCGGCCATTACACAAGTTTAAATCAGGTCTCTTCTCGTTTACAAAGCACTTTATTTATATATCGTGATGCCGATTAGCAATTATTGCGGTCATCAAGCCAACAGAAGATGTAATTGCACTTAATGAGTATAATTTAATACATCATTTATGCCAGGTATTTAAACACTATCTTTTATTGCTTACTTCTTGTATACAAGCTCTAAAGCTACCTCTTCATAATATATTTTCTCTTTGCGTATATATATATATTGATTAAATTAGTTTTTTGTGTTAGTATAAGGGTGACAGTGTGCTGTTGCAGTTGTGTGGAGGAACACAAGATGTATACTATAATTAATCACGGCTTGTTCCAAACTTAAACATTATTGTAATCACCAATCTGTGACTTTGACACAATGGCGAAACCAATTAATTATTATGTAGCTGGAGATTGTCAGTAAACCATTATCTTTTTTTTTCTATCATTTACATTGTTATATAGATTTTGATTCTCCTTACAAAAGCTTTTCCAAAGGACGTGAAGACTTAAGCTTTACTTCACTTTCATTATTAGTATCTTGATTGATTCTGTTATTAAGTGATTAGTGATGAAGATAAACCTTTTTGTATTTTCGTAACTTTCAAAAGAAAAAAGTTCTATCATCTTCCCCTTAATTTTAAGTATAAAAAATTAAATGATTAAATGATGAGAGGTATTGCGACTCCTGACATTTCGAAAAGCTCGTTGCAGGAATATTCAGGAGTAACTCCAGAGTGCCCAACTTTAAATCCCCTGAGAATGATTCCTTCAGTGGGTCCGAAATGTTTGTGATTCACCAAAAACTTTCGTTCCCTTTTTCATTTACTCATACAGTTGAAGTTCTCTAAAGCTTTCCAGTTATAGACCATTATAATGAAGTGTAAGGTATAGTTATTGACTTCGTATCAGAGGTATTGTGACTCCTGGCATTTCGAAAAACCCGTTGCAGGAATCTCCAGGAGCAACTCTAACTTTAGCCCCCTTGAGAATGATTCTTTCAGTGGGCCCGAAAGGTCGTGATTAAAAAAAAAAACTTTCGTCCCCTTTTTCATTTAGCTCAGTTGGAGTTCTTTAATGCTTTTCAAATATATACCATTATAAAGAAAGTTAGGTAGTTATTGACCTCGTATCAGAGGTGACTCCTGACATTTCGAAGAACCTGTTGAAGGAATCTTCAGGAGTAACTCCAGAGTGCCCAACTTTAAATCCCCTGAGAATGATTCCTTCAGTGGGTCCGAAATGTTTGTGATTCACAAAAAACTTTCGTTCCCTTTTTAATTTACTCATACAGTTGGAGTTCTCTAAAGCTTTTCAAATATAGACCATTATAATGAAGTAAGGTATTGTTATTGACCTCGTATTTGAGGTATTGTGACTCCTGGCATTTCGAAAAACCCGTTGCAGGAATCTCCAGGAGCAACTCTAACTTTAACTCCCTTGAGAATGATTCCTTCAGTGGGTCCGAAATGTTTGTGATTCACAAAAAACTTTCGTTCCCTTTTTAATTTACTCATACAGTTGGAGTTCTCTAAAGCTTTTCAAATATAGACCATTATAATGAAGTAAGGTATAGTTATTGACCTCGTATTTGAGGTATTGTGACTCCTGGCATTTCGAAAAACCCGTTGCAGGAATCTCCAGGAGCAACTCTAACTTTAACTCCCTTGAGAATGATTCCTTTAGTGGGTCCGAAATGTTTGTGATTCACAAAAAACTTTCGTTCCCTTTTTAATTTACTCATACAGTTGGAGTTCTCTAAAGCTTTTCAAATATAGACCATTATAATGAAGTAAGGTATAGTTATTGACCTCGTATTTGAGGTATTGTGACTCCTGGCATTTCGAAAAACCCGTTGCAGGAATCTCCAGGAGCAACTCTAACTTTTACTCCCTTGAGAATGATTCCTTCAGTGGGTCCGAAATGTTCGTGATTCACAAAAACTTTTCGTTCTCTTTTTCATTTAGCTCAATTGCAGTTTTCTAATGATAACCAAAAAGTGATATTGTATAGAACATTTTTTTGCGATTCTTTCACTTATACTGGACTTAGTCACTAGTGTCAGTGCATAGCAAATATTTAGATCCTATCTCTAATTTGAATACTGTGAACTGTGACGTTCAATAAAGTGTGAATCGTCCTTAAATTAATAATACATTGAAAAATGAATGTCAATAATATTATTGATATTCTCTATCGTGAAAGTTCTAAAATCTATCGAGTTCCACAAAAGAACTTAAATGACAACTTATAAAATCTATCTTTGTCCTTATAATTTTATTATACGAAATTCGTCGCCTTTGTATTAGTTAAGAACTAATTCTCCTCACTGAAATAATAAGTTTCCTCTGAATTAAAGCTTGGTTGAATGTATCATAATATCTAAGCTAAAGAGTCAAGAAGAAGAATAAAAAGAAGGTATTTTAGCTACAACTATTTGTTATTTTTGATTAAAAAAAATCTTATTTTTCCTGAGTATTCATTATAAAAGTTGATTTTAATAAAAATATTTATAAAATGACTTAACTTCTCGTTAAGAACCTTTTAAATACAACATCTAAGTTTACTTTTAAAAAGAAAATAAATAAACAAAAACATTTTATGTATCAAATTTTCCCTTGTTGATGTTACCCACTAATATATTTTTGTTGTTTGAGGTTATTTTTTTTTTTTACCTTCGTCATTGTTTTAATAAGAGTTTTAAGGGTTAATTTTTCGCCCAACCCTTGTTTTTTCCAAAGTTTTATCTCCTTCTACTTTTGACTTGGAAAGGGTAGAATAAGAAAACATTCGAACTTCCATTCCTGTTTATTTCCTTATAAGGAAGGTTCTATAGGAGGGCCCCTAAAGCCCTGTTTACAAGGTGATAGTTTTCCCACGATAGAACTATCGCGGAGGTGTGCAGTCTTTACACGGCAGACGGTGCAGTGTAGACGGTGTGCAGTTAACATACGTCAAAACTTTTTGTCTTGAACTCAAAGTTATATCCGTATCCTACATTTTTGACTTAGATACAGAAATAGAGCATTAAATATTGTGACGTGAAGGCAACGTCAGATGTCAAAATACCGCATTATTGTTTTTTAGTTGTTGACATTTAAAGATTATTAACTGTTTTATTTTGTGTCTTGTATTAAATATATTCGTTTAAACTTTATGTAAAGTACTCTTTGAATCCTAGAACGTAACAATATATTATAATGTTAAATTATAAAACATATACAGCAAAAGGAATATTCATATTATCGAAAATAACAAGATATGATTTCAAATGTGAAGCAAGCTATCACATTTGCTGCCTTTTAGATCATTTTTCACGTGAAATAAAAGTATAATCAAACAATAAGCCAATCCGTATCTAGTATCTAGCCTGGTACTTCTTAAATCTGCCGCGTGAATACTCTGGCTGCTATGATACTCAACTATCTCGTCTGACGAGATAGTGAAATGGCTGATAGTTCTATCGCGACAGAATCTATCACGTAGTCTACACTGTAATAGTCGATGCGATAGTTGCTATCGTTACCTCAACTATCGCGCCAACTATCACCGTGTAAACGGGGCTTGTGAACTAGGGTGGGCCGAAAAAAAATTAATTTTGAATTTGAAAAAGTCCAACCTCGTAAAACTTGTGTATGCATTAGAAACTACCATACGTAATTTTGGCCCGATCGAATGACACTTAGGTGGTGCACTATCGCTTCAAAGTTTAAAAAACACTTTTTAAGAAATGTTTGATGTTTCATTTTTTTTTTTAAATATTTTAGTTATTTTTATTCACTTATTAGCACCTATTTGCTCTTTGCAGGCATATTATTTGTTTGCGGAAGAAAAAAAATTAAAACAAGTTAATTATAGATTGAGATAAGTCGGTACATACATAATACATATGAGTACCATTTAGTTATTCCAAGGTATTATTAGGACCTGCATAAAGGCGGAAATGCACATGCTAGTTACTTGCACAAAAACATACGAGTAGCTCGCAGAGAAGAGCTACTGTCATGTGCATACATCAAATAGCATGCGAGTGAAAAGCATGCGAGTAAATCGCACGGGGTTTGATTTTTGTCTTGCCAGTGGCACAAGTCTAGGGGAGGGGGAACTGATAAGGCATGTGTAAACAGGCCTGCCAGAGCAAGGTTGCTAGTAGCTAGCACGAGTCTCCCTCAGCCCTTCAGTCTTCAGTTGCGTTCCTTCCTTTCCGCGGGTATCTGAAAACAACTCATCAACTTTTTCCGGAAGCATTCGCAATTGATTCCTAAAACCATTAACCACAACCCCGAACCGCATTTCATTTAGTAGCCACTGACTCGCTCCATGTACCTAATTCCCTTCTAGCTATCCAATCTTTACCCACACTCTTCGTGTCTTTTTATTATTTTTCAAATGTTTTAAAACACAGTTCTTTGCAAGTAACAGAACAATCTGGTTAATTTCATTCCGCACCGATACATTCATAAGGTACATTGAAATAATTAATAAAACTATCAAAATTAATTAAATCAAATACAATTATTTAATAATTTATTCCGGCTAAAAGAAGGCAAGACACGATTGCCTGTTTCAAAACTAGAACTGTGACTGGAATGTGTATTGTCATGTGCTAGTAGCTGGCACAAGACCGATCATCTGGATGATACTAGCATGCTGTTTCACTGGCAAATGTACACAGCGTCTGCAGCATGCCAGCTACTAACGTGCTAGTGACTCGCCACTGGCATGCTTTTTTACTAGCATGTGTATTTCCGCCTTAACACTAATTTCTCTATTATCTTTGGAATAACTTAATGGTATACATATGTATATACCGACTTATCTCAATCTATAATTAACTTTTTTTTCTTTTTTTTTCCTGCAATCAAATAATACGCCAGCAAAGAGCAAATAGATGCTAATAAGTGAATAAAAATAACTAAAATATTTTTAAAAAAAATTAAAATATAAAAAATTTCTTAAAAATAGTGTTTTTAAAGCTTTGAAGCGATTGTGCACCACCTAAGTGTCATTCGATCGGGCCAAAATTTTACGTATGATAGTTTCTAATGCATACACAAGTTTTACGAGGTTGGACTTTTTCAAATTCAAAATTAATTTTTTTTCGGCCCACCCTATTGTGAACCCACCTTGTTCACAGTCACAGATAGTGGATCGACTCGCTTATCAGTCTGTATAGATAATAATATATTGATATTTTCTAGGATCTGGGGCCGAGATTATATGAGAAAGTTAGTCGAGTTATCTCGGACCGATTTTTAAATATTTATGTTTAATTCAATTATTCTAGTTTTTCTTTACATACTTCATTTTGTTTTTCTCTCCAGATACAAAAAAATAAGTTTTTCCGTGGTAGGCTGTGAAATAGTAACTTTAGAGCCTAAAAGACATAGCTAAAATCCATTTTTTCATTACGTGGACTTAAAAAATCTTTTCATTACTCCTAGCTGTAAAGAAAAAATCTTTTACGTCCTAGGAACTAAAAGATTTTTTATGTCCGGCGGGTAGTTGTCAAAACTTCCGTTAGTACCGCTGCAGTCTTTGTAGAAATGCTTCTAGTACGATTAAAATTCGCTAGATGTCAATGCGTTTTATTTATCTTTTCTTGTGTAACCTCTTTTTAAGGTTTCTTTTTTTAAGTCTTAAGTATGTACTAATATTTCTTATTATTATATATTGATTAGTGATTAATATTTAATGTTTTTTCATTGTCTGCTACCTCGGAAAAAATAGCATATGCTACGCGACTGTGAAGTGTTTTTTCTTTACCTTGGCAATATTTACTGTCTCGCTTCGCTCGACAGTAAATGTAATTGCCGCGGTAAAGAAAAAACTCACTTCACAGCCTAGTAACATAATATACTATTATAAATAAAAAGTTTGATATTTTTGAATATATATACATATTTATAATTTTTTCAAAAGTTAATTCATTAATTATGCTTCATACAGTCTCTGATTCCTCTCCAACTTTTTTAGTTTTTACTTTAATAGTTTTACGACAAAAGTTAATTTATTAACCTTATTTTTCTCTCTTTTAAGTTATACAAATCCCAAAGAAGCGCCAGTTAACTATTTAAGAAGCTTTGTTTCTATGTTTTATCTAACTCTTTATTCTATTAACCGAATTTCATTATGTTTTGGGACCGTTTTATGCAAGACTGTGGGATTTTATTTATAATATTTTAATAAGGAATAAAAAAATAAACAAAATACTCAAATATGTTTTATTGTTTTACAGTTAAACTTGAGATGACTCTAATAATAGTGATTCATGTATTTGTTCTATTTTTAAATTAAAATTAACTATCTGTGGTTATATTGTAGTGCACATAATTTTCTACATGTATTAAAGTTAGATTTTTTCTTAATTTAAAATATAATATACTATCTTTGTCTATGAAATAGATGATTTTTCAAAAAAGATAATGAAGGTAAACAATTGAAAGTAGTGAATAACTAAGTTTATTACCAGTTTAATTAAACTATAAGTAGAATACAGGCCTCATGAAGGCAACCAATATAATATAAAGGTGCACCACTATAATATAAAGGCATTCCACTATTAATTGAAGCGAGCGTAAGCGAGCTTCTTACATTCAACGAAATATGCATCTTGTCTGTCTGTCTGTCTGTGTGTAACGTTTACGTGTCCGACGATAACTTGAGTAAACGTTGACCGATTTAGTTGAAATTTGGTATACATCTTTATTTTACTAATACTCAGGCTAAGTTTGTTGGACAGCGTGATCCGTCCAAGAGTTCACGCGCAATGCTCGCGTAAACGTGAGCTGCAAATTTAAAATTGGAATTCCAGGACGGAAAAAAATTCTTTCATCATCTATTCGATGTGACGAACATTTTTTTCAAATAACATTTTTTATTAAAACCAACAACGACACTGCTATGAATTATTAAAGATCGCTAAAACTATTAAAGTTGACCTAAACGTTAAAAATAGAGAAAACAACCTTTTTACCGATATCTTACGTTCTAACAGACCGATTTTAATAAAACTTCATTACATCTAAAGTACAATTGAAACAAGTATGTAAAATTTCAACTTGATACAAGCAGTAGTATTTGAGTAATGAAGTGATACATTTAAAATATTAGTTTAAAAGCTATTGCGGGTGGTTGATTCTTATAGTCGCGTTGTGTGTAGGTTTGTTAAGGAAGTAAAGCTTTGTACCGAGTACCCCCACTCTACCCCTCACTACCCTCTTCCACTTATCTTCAACTATGACATTCATCATGATTAACAAATTTCAATATTCAGCATTTTATTGCAATACGCTCGCTTCAATGATAGAGCCCCGCGATGCCTAGTATAAAGTCATACCACTATAATATAAAGGCATACCACTATAATATAAAGGCATTCCGCTATAATATAAATTTACGCCACTTTAATATGAATGCATACAACTATAATATAAAGCAATACCTGTTTATCCTTATTATGAATAAATACCATCAAATCTATTAACTGTAGTATAAAATATGAATAATTGCATAATATTTATGGGAATATTTCATCCTAGCTAGGAGATCAATGTGTCCTTGATGCTTAAGATTCATAAATTCAAAGTCATTAGTCCAACCACCAACAAAAATAATCTTATTTTTTTTCAAGTGTTTATTATTATAATTTGAAGGAAACTAAAATGATTTTGTTGTGATAACATATGGATTTCACTTTACTGGCTCTAGTTTGAGGAAGATTTGAAGCTCGGATATGTGGAGTTGTTAAAGGTTTATATTCGGTTGAGTGTATGGAGGTACCAGGGCATGTACGTGCAAGAGAGTCGGGGGGAGGTAAATAAACATGACGATACGAAGCCAAGATACGAGAGGGCTGTTAGCATCACCAGCCTTGCTTTCCTACTCTTCAAATAGAAATACGCTTTTCCACTCCAGTCCTAGGAATTTTTTTTCATCTAACAGTTTAGGGTATTAGAACGATAAACCGTTTACGTTTGTACAATATTCCTTCTTTATACTGCGCACTCATTCAAACCGGAATATAAATTTGCGTTGAAAGCTCGACCGGACTATTTAAATCTAAAGCAAACTTTTTTTCGGTATTTGTCAATCTCTTCTTCAAACTCTGTCAATTCCCGATAGATAAGTTGATGAGCACTAAATGAAATAAACTCCTATTTATAGAACAAATGATTTATTTTATGAAATATTTGCGAAAGGCTCGAAGAGGTCATATCTCAAGAATAGTATTGATTGTTCTTGGCTTTCGACTAACTGATGAACAAAGGGATGTTAACAACTGAAATATTCGAAATAGCTTAATTGAATTGAATTTAATTTAACTAAATCTGTTTTGCTCTTTCAGTTTTATTCACCATAAAATGTGGCAGATTGATTTTCGCTATGATGAAAGGTATTCGAGTAAAGAGGATTTGGAGAAGGTTATTTGTGTTATTGTAATAGGTTAACTTTGCTTCAAATATAGTTGAAGCATCAATTTCCGTCGAGTGTTCATGCGATGTTTACTATCCTTTGTCGTGTCAAAACTTTCCGTATAAGTTAGTAACTAATGTAGTTAATGCTTTTAGACGAAACAAGTTATTTTCAGAAATGGTTTTGTCTGCAGCAAATTTCGTAACTCTATATAACGGCTATTCATTGTTCAATTAGTATTTCTATCCTTAAAACTTTAGGAAAGTCGAGACCTCCCAAGTTGAACCAAGCAATAGAGAATAGGCTAAGATTATAGTGATCTCTAAGCTTAAAATGTATATCCACTTATTGGCTTATTTTGATTATTATGTAAATCAAGTCAAAATAATAAATATAGGTTGAGTTATAAACGTATGAAGGGAAAAGTTTAGGTGGATAATAAGGGTGAGGGCTAGGGTTAATTCCTGTAGAAAGATTTCTAGGGCAGGGGTGTGAAACGCTGGATTTGCTCTCACCCTGAATCTTCCCCCTCTTCTCGAAAAGTTTTGAATATTTTATGCCTGAATCAATACAAAGTGAAAACTGGGAGAACCCCCTGAGTTCGCGGCGGAGTTCTCAAATTCTCCGAACATATATCATAAGTCATTGTCGGACAAAAGTTTCGGGGAGAGAGAAGCTCCAAGCCGTATTACGGTATCGGATTTCCCTTCACGTGTTTTCAAACCCCTTCAAGAATATACAGGGTGAACAACAAGGGCCTGTATACGTTATTGTATACGGTTATATACGTAGCAACAAGACGGTATTGTCGTGAGGCCAAAAGGGTATACGTGACATAACTTGTTATTGTAAAGGATGTTCAACATGTCGTCGTACAACGTATGCCTCCGAGTTAACGACGCTATACTCTCAGCTTATTCCGTATAAGAAAACCATATAATACGTATTATTTTTATAATATATCTCAGAAATATACGGCCCGACTAGAAATAACCTTTCGGACAACCTTTTTACTTTAAATAGACACCGAGTAAAACGTACTGTAAGATTATTTTATATGTTTTCATATTTCCTCTGAAAGGTTCTCATGTTTACCGAATCCATTATTTATGGCTTAATATTTCTCGGAGCAAATCCATCTCGAAATTGTGGAAATATAATGCATACAAATGATTAAAAAGGGTAATTTTTTTTATACTTATTACACTTTTATTTCCCTACTAGCACGATTCTATTCTACCTTATGGTTTGCGGTGTATAGGAAGACCGAACAGTTTTCTCCTCTCTCCCTTACGTGGACAATGTTTCAGCACTTTGAGAGGGAGATCCAAAGGTCAGGTAATATGATGTAAATTTCTGGCCTCACACTTTCACTTACACCTGGCTTTTATGTTTGTTCGAGGTAAGCCCTCAGCTTGTCCATAGTGTTGCCTGAACTATTGAGGGTTAGCGTTATGCTTGTATAAAGAGCGCCTTAATCGACTCGAACAAATGGATTCTTTCAGAAATAAAATTAATTGTTTGAATTTAACTTGAATCAGTTACACACGATAAGGCAAAGGTTGCGTACTACGTACCGGTGCCGACTTGTTGGTCACCGCTTAAAACCCACTTTCTACCTCTACCTGAAGTACCTGTCTCGCGCTTCTTCCAATCTTATCAATTATTTGCTTAGAAATATTTCCAGAACGGACTTACGTATCTATGTTTATTACACGTCCAAATCGGATCTGTGGATTATCTAGGTATGATATAATAAGACGTGTTTTGAGAAAGTAATATTCGTTCAAGGATATATAGTGATATTAGTTCAGGTAAATAATAAGTTTTACAAATGGCTTGTAATAGATTAGTAGTTATACGCTTTTGTAACCCTCTAGAGGTTAAGTTGGGGTCAGATCCGTCCCAGGCTACAGACATCTGTGATTTACAGTTTATATGTTGAGCAAGAGGTAATTCAGTCTTAGTTACCCGGTTAGTCAATGCTTCACCTTGTGTCATTTTCAACAGCTTCGTTACAATAAGCCTAGATAATAAAACTCTCTTACTATATATTTTTGTGGTTATGTGTAATTCCTTTATAAGGATAATAAAAAATTTCATGTCTTGCATAATTATTAAAATACAATCAATACTGAGAGAAATAAAATTAGTAGAGGAGGCATAATTTTTTTGAAATGGATTGAAAGCCAATGCATCGAACTGCAATGTTATCATTAATATTAGTTTATTTAAGTTATATTTTCTCCTAATTTTATTAATTATTATATTATTATTTTATTATATATATAAAGTGGCTAATCAGCTGATCGGGTTATCAAAATGTTTCGGCACTTCCCGACCACCTAGAGACTCGCGGTTTTTTGTGTTTGGTCCCGAATCGGCCCAAACCGACTAGAAAAATCTGAAAAGTCGAAAAAAATTATTTTTACCCCCCTTAAAAAAATAAAAACGGGGGACGCGAATTGAAGGGTTTCTTCGAAGGGCTATAGCGGCTAAACAGTAAGTCGTATCGAAAAGCGGATAGCACCAACGGTAACTGATTTTAAAAGATTTACAATTTTGGTTCTATGACTTTTTGTCGTACGACCATCGGTTCTACCTTAAATCGAGTAAATTTGGTCATTTTTGGTCAAATTTTGACTTTTAGCTCTCATGGCGTCCGCGATTATTGGCCGATTTAATTTTCGATTGGGGTATTTAAACCCCACACTAATGCTCTTTAAAACGATTATTTATTTTTCAAATTATCTGTCTTTTTTGCCGAGAAAAATGAATATATATAGAGAAAAAACGAATTTAAAATACCGTAAATAACGTCATGTTTACGTTTATTTTAATAAATAATACTTTTTATAAGGTTATGTTATAGTTAAAAACAAGAATAAATAAATATAAACAAATATTGAATAATAAAGTATGTTGTTCGCTAGGTAAAGATAATAAATACATTAGTTTCCGCGAAAACACACTTTGTAAACAAATGCCCCCTCTCTTTCTCCGTCAGTCTCCCTGACCAGTCTTACGTGTCCAGCCGTGGTGTGCACTTCTACTCCCCAGATCTTTTGTTATACTACCGACATTTATTAAGGTATAATTTTATTCTTATTTATTTAATTTTTTTTATTACCATATTATTGTAACTAGAATTGCTTTTTAATAGGTTGTTAAATTCTATATTAAGAAAATGTTTTAATTTATTTAAATGAATATTTTAGTTTATTTAAATGAATTATTTACATTATTTTTATGAATATTTTTCTTTATTTAAATGTATGTTTTATTTTATTTAAATGAATGTTTGTTTATTTAAATGATTTTTTTTACTTTATTTAAATGAATTTTTATGTTTATTTAAATGATTTTTTTTTTACTTTATTTAAATTAATTTTTATGTTTATTTAAATGATTTTTTTACTTTATTTAAATAAATGTTTTACTTTTTTATTGAGTCGAAACGTCTCTTCACTAATAAAATAACTTCTGAGTTTAGTATCTTCTTACAACTCACCGTCCATCATAACTACGTATAATAAATGTTTTACTTTTTTTTAAATTGTTTTATTATCATATTATTATTACTAGAATGAACTGATTTATAGTTTGTTAAATTCTATATTAAGTTGGTATATTTCAGTTTATTTATATGAATGTTTTACTTTATTTAAATGAATGTTTAAGTTTATTTAGGGCAATTTATAGTTTAGTTGTGTGTATGGCAAATTATTTCGACGACATTGTTTTTATTTTAATATATGATGTAGTTAAATTTATATATAGAATTATTATTTCTCCTTGACTTTAACTACTTATGTTTCAATTAATCTCGAGTACTAATAAATAATAAAATAAATTGACAAAGGTTCTATGTTTATTTTTATTATTCTGTAATTTAACTAATCAAATATAATGAAATTTATTTCATGACAGGGCCTACAGTTTACTCTAATATATTAACACTGTGACACAGCCAGCGATTCCTAGCATGAACCTCACGGTTACGACCATCGATTCTACTGCTTTTTCTCAGAAAAATTACCGATTGGATGTTGTCAACCAAAATTTCGGGTCAAATTTTCCGGCCTAAATTTGATCCTTTTGAAATTCATTTTCCCCAAAAATGAACCAACTTCAAAGAACATTTGTATATATACGCTTTATTTAACATAAGAAAAAATAATGTGGAAGAATTTTTGCAAATATAAAGAATTAAATATTTCTTATACACGTAACACATATATTAGAAGGTTATTTTAGGTTGTAACCTTCTGCAGGATATTTTAATATTTTTTTAAATTACATAAATGTATGTGTCACTCAATATATAATTTGGGTCAGAAAATTATTTTCATTACCTATCGGTGTAAACATTAATTAGCTGTAATTAATTAATTAGAGATTTATATTTGAGTTTGATCCATGTTGGAAAGTACTTATAGCGTGCTTATGTGAGATCTTCGTAAAATTTTGAAAATATAGATTATTATTTGCATATTTCTGTATAGTGTAAAAGTAAATGTGTTTGATTGTAGAGTAGTAAATATATGTATTTTACACGTTTTAGTTTATTTAGCAAAATAAAGAATAAAGTAATCTAAAAATTAAAGATGGTGGCTCAATCTTAAAAAGAGTGAGACATTTTTTTTAAAAGTGGCGAATTAACACCTCTCATGGAGTTTCATATGTAACAGATTTAAATGACCTTATTGATTTCGTGTATCCTCCCCTGAATCCTCCCTGTATCCTTTCCTGAAGTTCTTTTTAATAGTGAGCAAGCAGCCAATGAGCGATAATAGTAGGCACAAATGAAAATGTAAATGAAATAAGTAAATAAATATTAGAAAATTAAATGGATCACAAAGTGTATGTTACAGTTTGGATACAGAAGTTGATAGTGAAATTACCCTGGGGGGGGGGGGGGGGGGGGGAGGGGTCAATACATAGATGTGTCAATATTGAATTGTGTAAGCCATTCAGGTTTACCAGATCATAGGTTAACTTTTAAAGAGGGTGCGTGCAGATGTCATATTAATGAGAAATTTAAATTCCACTGATCAATTCATTAGTTAATGGAATGAAACTATTATAGTTAAGATATCTAAATATTTTTTTCAAGTTGGAAAACAGTCTTCGGAGAAACAATATTAATTCCAAGAATAACTTTAAATTTTAAGTTGGAAATAGAGGTGTGGAAACTATGCGTAGACAGTTTCCTCTGAAAGCAGCTTACTCGATGACAATAAATAAATCCCAGAGTCAAAAATGATCTTTAGTTGGTGTGGATCCCAAAGTTTGTAGTATTATATTTGATGAAATGGCCTTCTCAATTAACCAATATGATAGTAATAGGTATAATATAGTAATAATACAGCCACTGATTGAAAATTAAAGATGGTTGCTCAATCTTAAGAAAGAGGAAGAAATTTTATACGAAGTGACGTATTAATACCTCTTAATGGAATTGAATATGTAACAGATTTAAATGACCTTATTGATTTCGTGTATCCTCTTGAAGTACTTTTTAATAGCCAGCAATATCTCCAATATTTTAAGGTATATCTCTAATATGTATCTAAATATTTTTTCCAAGTTAAAAACCCATCTTTGTTATATATTATCAGAGTTCATTAGAAATAAATCCCAGGGTCAAACATTATCTTTTATTGGTGTGGATCTCAGAAAAATGTTTTTAGCGCCGGCCAATTTTACGTCATAGTAAGAAGTAGCTTCTTCATTCAAGTTTTGGTACCATGTGAGAGGGTTAAAGAAGGAATTGCTTCTACACGCAACATTCTTTACTCTCCATTACTACATAGTTAAAGTATTTTGTGTAATTATATTATAGTTTCGGGTGTGGCCAAGCTATATGTTTCCTCCGGTTGGCGAGGAAATTCTTATTAAGGGAGGCGGAGTTAAATTTTATCCTTATTTTATAATCATTTTGGAAAAAGTCCTGCGATATTGTGGGAGGACCCATTTTTAATTAATTTATTTTATTTTAATATTTAAGCCATTTTCATTATCTATATTAAGCTAAACAAATAATGTAGTATAAAGTATTTAATTCGATGAAATGGCCTACTCAATTAACCAATATGATAGTAATAGATATAAAATAGTAATAATATAGCCACTGATTGCAAGCATGAACCCCGCGCGAAGCGCGGGGCGAATGCTTGTAAAAGAAAAGATGTATGCTCCTACACACTCGTAAATATTATAAAGAGCAATCTTATTACACAAAATCACTGTAGCCACGGAGGCTTAGTGATGCTGTGATAATATTGATATAGTGATGCTATAGTAAAAATTCATCAAATCGCACTTGGTAATAACCTGCATCTTGAAACCTTCCTTTTCCCATGCTTCCCCTACTTTAGCTCCGACGCCGTCATCATCTTGTGGCCCTCTACCACTATCCACCAGTCCCACCTCTTTATTTAAAAATTCTATTTAAGGGGTAGAGAGAACGGGGAAGACTAGTGGAAAGTGGCTCTCCATAGCAGTACCCGCTGTCATAGGGAGAACTTTACTTCGACCCAGTCGAAGTAAGTCCAGAGAAGAGTCGTGAGGCGAATAGAAACGGTGAGGGGCCCACGCATAAGCGCCAAGGAGCTACGCCTGAACGGTAGCCACTGTACAGACACCCAGACTGAGCACTGCCTAAAATCTACCACATGATGGACGGCGTTCATCACTAGCTTGGCCGTCGATGAAGCCAAGACTAGCCACGCAGGGGCACCACTTCCATCAAATCTGCTTGTCCACACCTGCTGGTGGGACACCACTTCCAACCCTTTTGGCCACATCAATAAGAGTACCATCATTGACACACCTCATGTTTGCCCTAGACCGCCGGTTGGTTGCCACTGCTGGCCCCCTGACCTAGCCCTGAGTTTACCGCCGGTGGGTCATCACTTCCGGTCAATCCATATACCCTTCCGCTAGTGGGTTACCACTGCTAGCCTATTTGTGCCTATTTGTGGCC